>JAVYIG010017668.1:0-24952 GCA_035222895.1 Strongylocentrotus droebachiensis | reverse complement strand
ATCGGAATCCAAAATTGTTACGGACGGACACACGGAAGGACGGACGGCAGTGTTTCTATATCCCCTCCGACTTTGTTGCTAGGGGATAACGATTAATCTGAGAAAGTCTCGTAGTCAACATGATTCGTTGTCAGCCATCTTGGTTTTAGTTGATGAATATTCATTTTTTCTTTTCAAACATCCAATAGCTACGTACGAGTCAGCCCGTCTTGACCCAGTGACATATTCATAAACCCAATATTAAACGAGTGCTCTGATTCGCCATTGGCTATGTTTTGGTAGGTTTACCCCGGAAATATATCCGGCCGGGTCATGTCATAGATTACCAGAATGAATGCATGAAGGTACCGTTTCACGGTTCTGAAATAAAAAATTGGATAACTCATACACGTAAGTCCGTAAATTTCACATTTGAAAATAAGTCATAACAAATTTGATAACTGTGAATAGGAGAAAAATATACATAGGGTCTAGATTTTGTTTCTATTTGCTTTATAAATCAGAAAATTAGATCTACATGTAAATATAGAAAATTGGGGGAGCAGATTTCAGAGTAAAAAGAGGTACAGGAATAGGCTCAATCTATCCCCCCCTCCCCCCCCCCCCCCCCCTGTGTGAGTCGTCTGGGTTACCATCTGTGTATGGGGAATGTCGACAAATGTCAATTTTATTAAAGAAATGACCCATATCAGACGGTTATTTATGTCTAAGACTGATAGAGAGCCCCCCCCCCCCAAAAGTGTTATTTAGGGTACACATATGCTTGTTCCCTCTTTTTGAAAGCACCCCCCTATCTGAGGACTGCCAAAATTTCTTGACGCCCCTTATGCAGGCTTTTCCTGCCTTGGAGACCCCCCTAAATCCGGAACACTGCTCAATGAACCCCCCTATCTCAGAAAAAGCAGACCACCCCCCCCCCCCTTACTCAGATAAGCTGTCATTACTGGTTGGCTCACACACCCCAGGGAATACCCCAAAGAACTCAGCCTGCATTAAGTACATTTAGCACATGAAATACATACAAAATTTCTGTGCTTGTGTTTTCATTCATACATGTACCCTTGTAAGAATAAACAGAGTCTGCAAATTAGTTCTATGCTCACTTTATCTGCATAATATATCACCACCGAATAATTACTTAGTGCCTGATATTGAGACTTAGTTAGAAATAAACCTTCCATTATTCTTAACTGACATCACCTGTGCCTGCATGACTGTGTCCTTTCACATACTAATGTTTGTACCTGTCATAATGAATGACAATATGTAATCAAACTCTGTAACTAAGTATTTCTTTTTAGATTTAATGAATCAGTAACCCTAACCCTAACCCCCCCCCCCCCCCCCCCCCCCCCCCCCCCCCCCCCGCTTATTCAACGGTCGGCTGAGTCGTTGCGATTTTTTTGGGACTCCAAAAAAAAAAAAAAGGGTCCTCTTACCCCCCCCCCCCCCCCCCCCCCCCCCCCCCCCCCCCCCCCCCCCCCCCTTTATAAATGTTAAAACCCCCCCTTCAAAAAATCCTGCGTACGCGCCTGAATGCAGCTGTGTGTGAATTAGGATAGACTACAGTATAAAAATAGTCTACATCAGTCCCTGGATTTGATCGATTTTTCTATGTTCAAGATATTTTATAATCCCCTTTTTTAATTTCTCAGGAGTACAAAGAGAGGAGAAGAAAACAAACAAAAAACACCCCCTTCTTAAAAAAAACCTCCATGTGAAAAGTCAAATACACCCCCTTTTTTTAGAATTCTCGGGCCGGACTTTGTCGCACGAAAAGTACCCCCTTTACTGGACATTTTGGTAACATGATTTGATTTGATTTGATTTTATTCAGACAATATAAAAAATATATACATGTCTTGGGTTACAAAACAAGGTTTAGAAAAACCCATACAGGTTTGCAACCCAGATATGGACAATAAAATGGCATACATAATTACACAGTAAATACTGATACATAAAATATCAAAGCATGACATAGGTTATAGTTTAATATAAATACAACAACAGAAATACAAGTTAGAAATTGCAAGACACTTCTATTTCAAAAATCTAGATTGAGATGTTTTACCAGAGCCGATTTAAAGGTATTTAGCGATTGACTGTTTACTACTGTTTGTGGGAGTTGATTCCATTCATTAATTGTTTGGGGATAAAAGGATTTCATATAATAGTCTGTTCTGGCATATGGAACGTGCATCTTAAAAGTATTATCATTTCTTCTATTCTGTTCGCTCGTGTGCACCTATTTACTTCTCCTACATTAATCAAGTTATTTACAATCTTATAGTAAAAAACAAGTCTATGGTACTTTCGTCTATTTTCTAATAAATTCATTTTGACATTTTGTAATAACACGTTATAACTCGTAGACCAATCCTTACACATCATCCTTACGTAACGTTTTTGAATACGTTCAATCCTCTCTTTGTGTGTGTTTCTATAGGGATCCCATGCTGTACAACAATATTCTAAACGTGAGCGAATTAGTGATTCAAAAAGACTTTTTAAAATAGACTTTGGACAATTAACAAAATTCCGTCTTATAATTCCCATGATCCTGTTACATTTTGTATATAAGTCAGTGCAATGGTCGTTCCAGTTTAAAGAATCATTATTACAAGACCTAAGTATTTTTCAGACTTTACATTTGTTAACTCCTGTCCATTGAGAGAATAGTTATATGTTATATCGTGAAGCTTTCGAGACATTTTCATAGTTTTACACTTTGATACATGCATGGTATCCCTCCGTTTTCGGAATGGGGGGGGGGCAGGATAGAGAGTAAATGCTAATGCGTATTGACCTTAGCTATTTAGCACTGCACTACTTGTAATAGGCAGAATTGCAAACACAAATAGTACATACACACCTAACAAACGAATGCACGCAATAAAGACGATGCGAAGTGGCTGATTGGCAATTTTGACAGTAAGCCCACGCTTAACATTTTTTAATTATTTTTGGAAACATCTGTATGTATTTTACTGCTATTTTAGACTATCTAGTTAGTAGTAGGTGTCATCAATTGTCACGAGGTCTAAGTAAAGTACAAATTTTGAGTGAAATCAGCCGAGTTTTGTACAGTGCTGTGTGAAATGTTGAGAATCAATAGCACAGCTTTTAATACACAGCCAGGAGGCGAGTTTGCTCAGTTAAAGCATCTGCCTGTCGAAGCAAACATGGATATACTAGGTCTAGTCTAGATCTAAGAAGGGAGATCCCGGGTTCGACCCCAACCCAGGCGGATGACTGAAGTGTGTTAACGTTCCCCTTCCCTTGTTCATAGGCGCAGGATGTCAAGTGGAAAACACTGCGTCCCTAGGATAGGACGTTAAGTGGAGGCACCGTGTACAGGAGAGTCACCACCCTAGCAAAGAACCATTTCATTGCACTATTCGTAGCTCTAGAGCCTAGAGGTCAAGTAGTAAAATCTAGACCCTAGTGTAATGGTCCACATGCACACCCCAATCAGGCCTAGTAGGTCTAGGTCTAGAATCTAGATCTACTAGTACATTCTATTTCTAGGCATCTGCAAGAAACTTCACTCTTCAGTAGATTGAGGAGGCAGATTAATTATCTTGAACTTTGAAGAAGAAGAAGGATAGTAGACTAATACAATTTGTATAGCAATATAGGGCCTACTTGTAAAGCGCTTAGAAACATTTTTGTAAAGGCGGTTAGCGACATTTGTATTAAGCGCTATATAAAAATTAAATATTATTATTATTAATGCAGCTATGTGTGTGCAGTATACATGAGCTCAGTACTGACAGTAGGCCGTAGGGAGTGTTGCGAATCTGCCCGGGAGTTCTAGGGCGGACACTACACGCACTCACTCACCCCGCCCCCGGCTGCGGCTAGCTACTCACACACCGTAACACGAGCTCTCACTCTCGAGCTCTCAGAATCAATCTTTGTTTAACCTCCGGAAGATATTCAAATATCAAAAACCACATAAATATCACCTTATGAATACGAAATTACGGAATAAATACGACATGTACTTACAGGATTTCTACAGAAAACCGTGTCAAGCGTTGGGTTCATTGTCATGTCACAGATAAAGTCTATATAGCCCTGTAGTTGTTTTAGAGCGCGACAGTGCAATTAGACTCGTTCGCGAACTATCAATACATTATTGACTATATCAACTTGTTGTTTGTTTTATGAAACAGATTTTTACTTCTATCGCAGATTGAATTCTTAATTAGATGTGTTATAGATATCAAATTTGCTATATTAATTCGATACTGAGTTAAATGCTGCGGATATATTCGAGTCTCCTAAGACTTTTGGTGCATTTGAGTCTTGAACAAGACTATTCACACGCTACCGCTGTTCTTAAAGAAAAAATCCGCAATTGTCAATGACTGCTTAATTTGTGTCGATCTGACGTTGTCATTTAAGTTGTAGGCAGTTTCGTTTGTTAATGTTCTGTTTCAAAGGGAAACAATTATCTTCATAAGCCAATTAAGTCGAATTCAGAAGAATGTTAGATGGTGCAGAGGTACAGCTCAATTAGACTATACAGTGGTATTAACAAGAAGGTCAGTATATAGAGAAACATATAAGGCGTACTGCATGGTGATGATATAAATACTGATAATGAATATGATAATGATGACGATAATAATAATAATAGTAATAATAATCATAATAATAACAACAATAACAACCTACAATAATGATAAGATATGTTTGAGGCTTGGAGCTTTTATGTCACTTTAATTCAGTTCGCACAATTTTGGTTGCTCTCGCCAGATCAGACATTGAATATATATTCTTCAAATTGAAAGGCTATTTACGTATTTAAAAACAAAATTGAATAGCGGAACTACAATTCATCGCCCCTGAGAATTAATACTGCTTGAACACTCATGCTGAGGATCAATTTACAAGAAACATCATCGGATAGCATATATACCTCAAAGTTAATTGTGCTGAACACTTATTGAGGGGGTGCATTAAAAGAAAACATATGGAGATAATGAATAATAACATATGCAAGGTAAACCCCAAAAGCCCATATCTATACCATAGATGAATACCAAGGTTTGATTGTTCTAAAACGACTGCAGGATTAAATAAATTCCTATTATTCGAATTATCTATTTAACCTGAAATGGGTATACATAAACAATGTTAACATCGTGATATCCAATAATCATACAGTGGCAAACCCTACACACACAACAGCTCTTACATCTATTTGTCACATATTGCAGCTATAATCTTCTATAGATTTCTTGTGTTAGAATATTCACCACATAATGTGTATAATTTTGTTAGTTTTACACTAATTATTATGGAAAGACATAAAAACGTATTAGGTTCGACTTTGCATATGAACTGCATAATAAATAAATGGCAGGGGAAAAAAAAATCTGAATTCGTCTTATTGCTACGCAAATTCTACCTCTAATTAAACGGCGTGATACACCCTTTCCTGCATGTAAAATGCACGACGTGTAATTCGATTTCCACACAATCTGTCGCGAATGGGATCCATCCTGAATGGCAAAATGTGTATGTACGAAGGATTACAGTTCGAGATCGTGTTATCGTCCCGTTAGGTAGTTTGATCAACTTTTTGTCTTGCGCTTTAAATTGATGATTCAAACTTTGTAGAGTGATAGTTCATGCCATTTCATATTTTTAGAATCAATTTTTGAAACATGGGTACATTAAAAACATATTTTAAAAATTAATTAACCTAATCTATTTTGAAGAGCGCCCTCGCTTTTATCCTGGTATCGACGTACCTAATAATATTGCTCTTTTATGTCAGCTTTTTTCTGGTCAATATAGACGTTTCTTTCAGCTAGATTCCTTTCGTGTGCATTCAACCTTCTTTCAAATAGGTCTTACAACTGATTGGATTCAAATCTTTGTCCCTAAACGGAAAATGTGCTTAAATAGCGCATTGTTCTTAATATGTTTGCCATGTTTTGTCAATGGAAGCTTCTTGTATAGCCACTGCCCCCTTTTAAATATAAGACAGATTATCTACAAACTATAATAAAACCGTGTAACAATTTAGGAAATTTATCAAGGAGAATTACAAAATATGATTATAGATTATTGAAAATAAAATTTAGCTATGCCCATACATTTTTCATTAAAGGAAACCTAAACCCAAAGAATAAATGTAGGTATTCTGAAAAATGAGATGTATTCCTGCCCTTTAATGTACAATATTCCTTACGAAAATGTACAAGATATATATAAATGACGATATTCCTGGCATGGTGTGATGCTTGTCAGCATGACATGGGCGCAGCCATTTTCTTAAAGATGTGACGTATCTGTTGAAGTTGTACATGTATCATGCACCAAGCTTTAGTTGGAAATTTTTTTTAAATCAATAACGAAACCTTTACTTTTCAATGAAAAAAATAACAACTGAGATGATAGAAATTAAATAAGGTGAAAAATAAATAACAGGGGCACAATTGTAACAAATTCATTTATAAATACTACACTATAGCAGTTGACAAAACTATTTCATTTATGATAAACCTTCAACCCAGAAGAGCACTAACTAATTTATGCAATTTGCGTTCTGGCAATTATAGTACAAAGGATAATAGCAGGTGAATGAAATGCTTCATAACCACACACGTCTGGGAAAGAAGCATCCATACATTTGAATACATTTACTTGATAACCGACTTCGCATAGTACGTCACATTATCAAGAAAATGGCGATGCCCATGTCGTGCTGAGAAAGTGTACTTTATTTTTGCTTTATACCTCTCTCATAAACTTCGGTGGGGAATCTTTTAGATTTATGGGTAATAACATAATGAATCTCTCAGAATAAGTAAAGTTATTACTTGGGGTTTGGTTTCCTTTAAGCTCAGTAGAATTGCCTTAGTAAGATATATTGAATGTCTTAAATCATAGATGTAATTTTAATTTTAACGGGGCATTGCGGAAAATGTGAAAAAAAGTATTTGAAAAAATATTGTGTATCAGTTTATAAAATGTACATTGTATGAGTGATGAGGGGCAGCATTGTTATGCAAAGCTTGAAAATATAATTTTGGCCCTGGAATATCGTTTTTTGATTTTGTTGTTACATCAGAGGGTTTTCATGACATGCAGTGAAACTTCTATCGTTACCACATCACAGGGTTATATCAATGCCCTTCTAGTTCCCGATTTGCGACATAGAGTAGAGAACACCGATGTGTTTTGAACAGCTATCATGTTTCTGTGGAGATCCAGAATATGATCTAGCTCTGAGCAGATGTTTTACTTTTCTCAGAATCTCACAGCCCTAATTAGTCAAAATACTTTTACTTTACTTTAGCGGCGTCCTACCGGTTTCTCGTAATATGATGGACCAGAACTTCCCTCTCCAAATCTCAACAACCCATTTCACATCAAGTCTCTCTTAATCACACCAAGGCACAGCTGGCAGCCATTAGACTTCAAGTATGTGGCGTCTACACTCAGGGGCGGATCCAGCCGGCGAAAAGAGGTGGGGGGGGGGGGGCAAGTCTTGAGAAAAAATATAGCGCCGACTTAGCCGGCCGGTGAAAATGAAAAAATGGGAGGGGGGGGGGGGGCTGGGTGTAAAAGCACATTTTTTGGGAGGGGCCCAATTCGTGAGAAAATATTTAGCAGCGATTCATCCAGTCGGTGAATACGCACGGGGGAGGGGGGGTGGGGGTGTGATATTTCTTTTTGGTGTGGGCGAAAATGTTTTTAATTTTTTTGGGGGGCCGCTTTTGTTTTTGTTAAAAAAAAGCTTAAACTTACGTTCTTATCCTATTTTTTAAACTGTTTTTTAGGCTAGGGGGGGGGGGTCGGAAAAATCGCCACATGGATCCGCGTGTGTCTACTCTGACTTAATGGCACAAACGAACAATTCAAAGACATGAAATTGCAAAAGAATAAATCTCATCCAGTTTGAAGTACATGTAGTACAATACTGATAAAATCGTTTATTAAAAATATAATTCTTCTGTCATTATTGTTAGAAGAAACACATTCTTGGTAATAATATAACGTCAGGTATTTAGGGTAGCTGAACAACAACAAATTTAAAAACACATATATGTTTATACAGGCAAATAAAGTACAAATTGCATTCAGAGATAGGATCCATTACCAAAGTTAAACATACATGTAATCATTTTATAAGTTATTATGCTTGATGAATAAACTTGAATTATGTTATGTTATTTTACCGTTACATGCAATACATGATTGTTATTTTCTTCATGCCACAAAGTTAAACATACATGCAATCATTCTATAAGTTATTATGCTTGATGAATGAACTTGAATTATGTTATTTTATTTACCGTTACATGCCGTACATGATGGTTATTTTCTTCATGCCACAAAGTTCAACAAACATGCAATCATTCTATTAGTTATTATGCTTGATGGATGAACTTGAATTATGTTATGTTATTTTACCGTTACTTCTTAAATCTATTTATATGTAACACCAGTGGATGTGGAGAACCTCATGACAGAATGGAAATTCTTTTAGGTAATCCTCAGGCGTCCGCTGGTGGCATTTTCACTGTCTTGTAACTCTTAATGTTATATGCTCTGTGTTGTCATTTCTATTTTGTTTATACATGTACCTGGAAATCAAATAAATTTCAAAGAAAAAAACAAATTATAATAGGACCTACACATGTACTCGTTATTACACATCACATGATTGCAATGATAAAGATGTCAATACAAGTTGATACTATGAAAGAGAAAAAAGACTAATGCACATGCCTCTCAACAAAGACATACAAAAGCCAAGTTTTTTTTTCCTATCCAATCGAACAAGTCTGAACATTTGAGGCAAAAGGCATCATTATGTAATTGCTGAACTAACCCAATAACACATTCCTCTATCGATTGAATTGCTTGAGAGGAATACCTATAGGGGGGGGGGGTATCTGAAATGATATGTGACACCCCATCAAAGAGTGAAAAGAAAAGTAAAGGAATGCAACGTGACCCCTCCCACATATGCTCCAACTTGAGATTCCAGTTATCTGTCTAAATAAATATTTCAATTAATAAGAGCAGTAGCCCCCCCCCCCCCATGACATCAGTGCCCCCTCAGTAACTCAACCCATGCTAAACTATTAACACTAACGATTAATTATCAAAAACCAAGATCATGACAAGATATCAGTTGACAAGTCTTAAACTGCTTATACAGGAATATCAATTATTTAAGTTAAACTTACACTGTACATGCACTATGTATTTCCTGAGAAGACGTTACGTACATGTTTAACCTTTCCCCCCATAAAAGATAGAGAGATTATATCAAACTTGCACACCAGAGAATTTGAAAATTTACCAGCAATTACCCTTAGCTTAATTACCTAATATGATGGGTGTATTTTTGCTACCAAAGAATACATGCCAACATAAAATCAATAGGATTTTAAAGAATTATATACATTTGAATGTGGGCAATTCAACTAAAATTGACCATGAGCCGAACTCATGTAAATTGGCAATGACTTCAAAAATATATATTTCCTATAATGACAAATTTAGTACCAAACACAGGAAAAAAGTATAAAAAAGAAAAAAATCACCCCATTCTTTTCTTTGAGTAGAATAATAATATTGAAAATTGTTAATACGCATGACTTTTCATTGGGTGTAAAAGACAAGAAATTGTATAGCAATTGTAAATATTATAACCTTATTGTTAAACAATTATGTTCAGAGTATAAGCTTTTGTTGATACCTAAATAAGACTTATTACTTATTGAGCTCTAAAACTCAATCAGTTTTGAATTAAACCGACAATGGGTAATGAAATTCCATCGCAAAAACAAATAAAAGCAGTCACAAAAAGTCAACACCACCCTCTCCTCAGAAAATACATGCCTATAATTGTGATTTTAAAATTCTGTAATAACCGATACATTGGTTAATTGGTGTGAAAAACATAAAGACAAGCTACACATAATTAACAAAAAGATTGCATTAAAAAAAAGATACTTCATTCTGAGATGACTCTTTTGTAATTAATCAAAATTGTAATAATAATCATAATGCATGTAATTACTTTGCTGATTTAGAGAGAATGAGAAAAAGTACATAAGAGGGGAGGATGGAAGAATGAAGAATGGAAAAGAGAAGAATGAAAAACATTAATATGGTAAGCAAAAATAAATAAATACAAACATGACAAAGAGAATTAAAATCACAGTTGGTTGTTAAGGATCGAGTCGTACGATATAGGGAATAATTGAAGTGCGGTGTCTCTCAGTTCTACAATAGGGTATAGTTATGTGTAGAGAGTTTCAGAGTTCATGGCAAGAGGTTTGGCGACGAGTTGGCGGTAGAACATAATTCAATCTCGTGATGACTTAAACAGTTTGAGAGAAAAGGATTCAAGAAGGGCAAGACGGCAAGAAGTGGTGTGGTTTCATACAACTGTTCTTATCCAAGGATAATACAGCAGACACGTTTCTGCACTTTCTTCAGACTGCAAGATAACTGTTCGGGGAAATTGATGTGGACCAAACTGGAGAAGCGTATTCGAGCAAAGATCGGATATATGTCGAGAAGATGTCTGCTAGATCTTCACATCATACTCCGAGATGTCGTAAATGTAGTTGTTTGCCGGCAATTGATATCATATCGAACACTTTGGAATTCCATTTGAGATCTGACTGTAATATAACTCCCAGAATTGTCGGAGTGGTGCAGTTTTGGATGGCCTTGTGGTCTAGGTCCAGCATTTGAAGGGCTGGTTGGATACACTTGAGGAACACTTACTTGGATTCGGTTTTGAACTGCTCACGTGAGTAAAATTCCTTGTCCATTACTAGTACTTGTCATGTCTAGTATAGTTACACAGAGTCCAGTTTCTCTCCAACTATTCAGTTACATACTGTGCAATGCAGTGAATGCTCCTGATGGTAAAATGTATCTAAATCACTGACTGTTCTTGCAACTTTTAATTCTCCCGCAAGGTGTCTGAAATGACCAGGGTTATTTCAGAATGGCATGTCTTTTCAACTAGAGTTCACCATTCTTTGGGATGTGCTGTTCTGTTTTTGGAAAACTGGTTGAATATTGCTCCACTGATAACTTTGGTCGAGCCATTTGATGCAGTGTTGAAGTTTTTCCTTTGCTAGTAGCTCTATCAAATAAAAGAAACAAAAGAGAAAAGAAAAAAATCATTAAATTGTGATGAAAACTGAAGGAATCATGTAATAACGGATGCTGAGCTTGAGCAAAGCTGCAAAGGAGATAAGGGACACCAATCGGACTACTGTAAGATAATTTTTCATTTCAACACTTCGACACACATTTCCTAACATGCTTGAGGCTCTATTTCGTTTCCTTTGCAGGACTTTATCTGTTTCAAAGTATTGCAGACTGCTGGCCTCTTCACATTACTGTACATAAAAAGTGTATAATATAGGCTTGAACACTATCATTTTAATCTTGAATAAATACCCTTTTTACTTTGTACAGAGTTATGTGGCACATTTAAAAATTAATATGAATATCATAAGTAGGTGTTTCTTCTAAATGATCCAACAGATGCAATACTAATTAATTGGTAAAGATCAAAAATTACATATCTTGAAAACAGTCCAACATGAAGAAAAGTGCATGTCCTCGTAAAACAGTTTATGTTATGCCTCAACAATAACGTTCGCTGTAAAAAGTGTGTGACTCTTTCAACACTCTATGCTAGTGGGAGGCGGGTCCGCTAAAACATATATCGTGAGATCAAAGTATCATTAGATTAAATTTTCATTCCTGGATTTTGTACAGTTTTGGGTTTCAGAGATTAAAAAATAGATAATAAAATCCCCCCATTGTGTAAATTCTATAACGTTATCTGTTATTAAACAATGTGAGAGTTTTTTCTAATGTCATAAAGAGAAATCCTTATGTGACCTTTGACCTACTTACCCCAAATATAATCAGATTGTCTTCCTTAAGTGATACATACTATTAACAGGTTTGAAGTTCATACCTCAAATGATTACTGAGCTATCGCAATTACAAGGCTTAAAACGCCCTAGTTTCATGCAGTCTAGTCAGTTAAAGGGCCCATGTCATCCAAATACATGTTTATTCCTGTTAGTGTGTAGTCCTGCATACATCTCATATTTTGATATGTAAACTTCTGAATGTGTTTCATAGATTGTTAAATATTGTTTTAAAACATGTTTTTTTCAAACTTGCTAAGCTCCACCCTAAAAATCCGCCAGATCTCATTCTCCTTGTGACATCATCTGTCAGTCATCAATGAGCTAACTTGAGAAAACGGTATGTAACTTTGCCGAAGTTGACCACCTGTTACAATACAACAATTTGGTTGGCAGGGGCCCTCAAAAGCATTTGGCCAAAATATTACCAAGGTAACAACCAGTCATACATTTTTCTGCTGCAGTTAGGTCTAAGATCAATTACTGCGATTCGCATAACTTTTAATGATCCCTCATGTGCAAGAAATCTTAAGGAAAACTTTAAACCCTGGCGTGCTACTGCCGTGTGATGTGTTACGGCTCCAGATGACTGTGGACGCACCACACTGCTCTGTTGTACTACCGCATGCAGTACAATGGCTGCACACATCACGTGCATTCATTAAAAAAAAAAGTGGCAACAATTAACCAAAGGAAATTGGAAATGCCCTTTAGGCTCCCTGCACCAAAAGCAGGCATGCATGGTGTTAGGACTTGTATGTGACAGAAGTAATTGTGAGGCAAGAGAAGCTGTGAAAGTGGAAGGACAGCGAGGATATCGTACATGTTCAAGAATGTCTGGTTTCTGTTCGTAATAGATATGAAAACAAAATTATACTAATTGTATGACAGCTAGCATTCAATTCAATGTTAAGATGCAATCAAATTTATAAAATTGACTTAATCCCTGGGAAAATCACAAATGATGGGAACACTGGATGTTGAAGTGGGTGTATAGGATCATGCTACTTGTATAGGGTCAACGTATTACCCCCGCTGACTGATGATGATTATACGACTGAGAGTACGTCAACTGTGATCACTGCTGTTAGTGAGACAGCCCCACATCCATTGCTGCTTCAATGTACTTACCACAATATGTAATTCTTTCATAGCAGGTAATTAGCAGGCAAGTGGTTGTGTCTAAGGGTTGAATAACAGCTTCAATTGAGGCCAAGTGTCCCTAGTGCTGTCAGCTGCACCAGAATCAGGCACGGTGTTTGATAGGACTTGTGACAGATGTAATTGTGAGGCAAAAGAAGCTGCGAAGGTGGATGGATAGCGATGATCGATCTCCTACATCTTCAAGCATGTTTGGTTTCTGTTCATAATAGATGATATTACACTAATTTTATGACAGCTAGCAATCAAATCAATGTGAATTAAGATGCAATCAAATTTATAAAATTGACTTTATCCCTGGGAAAATCACAAATGATGGGAACACTGGATGTAGAATGGGTGTATAGGATCATGCTACTTGTATGGCATCAAAGTATGACCCCCCCTCCCTTTTCATAACATTCACTCCAATGTGAAGATGCAAGCAAATTTATAACACCACTGGGGAAATCGCAAATGATGGGAACTATACGTACTACACCAATGCAGAATTAGGTGCATACCCTGTAGGATCATTACCCCCCCCCCTCCCTCCGACTATAAATAGCTTTCCCTGAATTGTTCAAGTCAGTGCTTATTGTGTAGGCCTACTACTGTATATGCCCTTTGCTTGTTCGTATTGTTAGATTACAACAGTAATTACCAAAACAATAACATTTTTTTCTTCAAAAATGAAGTTGGGCCAGTGTATGATCCTAAGAAACAATTTTACCCCCAAAAAATTACATTGATAACTCATTTCAATGAAAACATATAAAATCTGATTAAATAAAATATAATGAAATTATAACATAAAGAACAATTAATATATTCCATCTAAAAAATATTGAGTGAAAAATCCTGGTTATTATGTGTTAATGGCCAAGAACATGCTGCCTGCTCCAAAATGCATTATCATTCTATTTTGCCATTTAATGGTCCCAAATAGAAAAATAGATTTTTTTTTTTTCTTTTTTCAAATCATATGTGATGTGTATTTCTAACAATGTGTTATTCCTATTATTCTCTATCTTTATGAAAAAGAAAAAAAATAATTGCAAATTACAATGGATGTGGCTCTTTTACTTGGCCCTAGCTTGACTTCCCGCAGGGTACTTTGTGCCAAGTTATTTCTCTAAGAGTGGAATTGATGTGAGGAATATTGCCATTTTCAGTAGGGGCACTGGTCTGAAAATGAAGATTGTCCGCATAAACGAGAATATCCTGGTAGACGCGGACAAGTCTCGACCTAAAAAAATAAGGATAGTCTGCAATTTTCACAGACGTTTTTTCTTCTTCGGTGCTCTGCGGGTACAGGGTTCCTGATCCGCGTGCTGGCAATTAATGCAAAAAACGGATTCTGCGTAATAAAATACCCACAGTTCACCGTCTACTTTCTATGGGTTGTCCGTCTTCCCTAGGATTTATTGTTCATAACGTGAAAGTCTCTGCGTAAGTGTAAAATGCATTATGGGGCATCATCGCGGAATTCGTTTTTCGCATCACCAACGCGCGGATCGGGAATCCGGATCCTTCGCGAAAATGCGGATGATCCTTATTTTTCTGGATGCAAATGGTCTGCGTTTACGAGGGTATTGTCATTTATGCGGACGATGCTCATTCTCGTACTATAGCACCCTTACTGATTTTGTGAATAAACCATTGTTGTTGTTTTTGATCGTGTAGGCCTATATAATCTACAGACATGTGCAAGCATTGCGCACAATGAACCGTTAGGCTATACTGTGCAGTCCTTGAATGAGTGGTGGAATATTTCACAAGCATGCCAAGAATTTGTAGACAATAGACAAATAGAAAAATAGATAATTTTTTTTTTTTCAAATCATATGTGATGTGTATTTCTAACAATGTGTTATTCCTATTATTCTCTATCTTTATGAAAAAGAAAAAAAATAATTGCAAATTACAATGGATATGGCTCTTTTACTTGTCCTTGCATGGCCCTAGCTTGACTTCCCGCAGGGTACTTTGTGCCAAGTTATTTCTCTAAGAGTGGAATTGATGTGAGGAATATTGCCATTTTCAGTAGGGGCACTGGACTGAGAATGAAGATTGTCCGCTTAAACGAGAATATCCTGGTAAACGCGGACAAGTCTCGACCTAAAAAAATAAGGAAAGTCTGCAATTTTCACAGACGTTTTTTCTTCTTCGGTGCTCTGCGGGTACAGGGTTCCTGATCCGCGTGCTGGCAATTAATGCAAAAAACGGATTCTGCGTAATAAAATACCCACAGTTCACCGTCTACTTTCTATGGGTTGTCCGTCTTCCCTAGGATTTATTGTTCATAACGTGAAAGTCTCTGCGTAAGTGTTAAATGCATTATGGGGCATCATCGCGGAATTCGTTTTTCGCATCACCAACGCGCGGATCGGGAATCCGGATCCTGCGCGAAAATGCAGATGATCCTTATTTTTCTGGATGCAAATGGTCTGCGTTTACGAGGGTATTGTAGTTTATGCGGACGATGCTCATTCTCGTACTAGCACCCCTACTGATTTTGTAAATAAACCATTGTTGTTGTTTTTGATCGTGTAGGCCTATATAATCTACAGACATGTGCAAGCATTGCGCACAATGAACCGTTAGGCTATAATGTGCAGAGTCCTTGAATGAGTGGTGGAATATTTCACAAGCATGCCAAGAATTTGTAGACAATAGACAAATAGAAAAATAGATAATATTTTTTTTTTTCTTCAAATCATATGTGATGTGTATTTCTAACAATGTGTTATTCCTATTATTCTCTATCTTTATGAAAAAGAAAAAAAATAATTGCAAATTACAATGGATGTGGCTCTTTTACTTGTCCTTGCATGGCCCTAGCTTGACTTCCCGCAGGGTACTTTGTGCCAAGTTATTTCTCTAAGAGTGGAATTGATGTGAGGAATATTGCCATTTTCAGTAGGGGCACTGGTCTGAGAATGAAGATTGTCCGCATAAACGAGAATATCCTGGTAAACGCGGACAAGTCTTGACCTAAAAAAATAAGGATAGTCTGCAATTTTCACAGATGTTTTTTCCTTCTTCGGTGCTCTGCGGGTACAGGGTTCGTGATCCGCGTGCTGGCAATTAATGCGAAAAACGGATTCCGCGTAATAAAATACTCCCAGTTCACCGTCTACTTTCTATGGGTTGTCCGTCTTCCCTAGGATTTATTGTTCATAACGTGAAAGTCTCTGCGTAAGTGTAAAATGCATTATGGGGCATCATCGCGGAATTCGTTTTTCGCATCACCAACGCGCGGATTGGGAATCCGGATCCTTCGCGAAAATGCGGATGATCCTTATTTTTCTGGATGCAAATGGTCTGCGTTTACGAGGGTATTGTCATTTATGCGGACGATGCTCATTCTCGTACTAGCACCCCTACTGATTTTGTGAATAAACCATTGTTGTTTTTTATCGTGTAGGCCTATGTAATCTACAGACATGTGCAAGCATTCCGCACAATGAACCGTTAGGCTATACTGTGCAGAGTCCTGGAATGAGTGGTGGAATATTTCACAAGCATGCCAAGAATTTGTAGACAATAGACAAATAGAAAAATAGATAATATTTTTTTTTTTTCAAATCATATGTGATGTGTATTTCTAACAATGTGTTATTCCTATTATTCTCTATCTTTATGAAAAAGAAAAAAAATAATTGCAAATTACAATGGATGTGGCTCTTTTACTTGTCCTTGCATGGCCCTAGCTTGACTTCCCGCAGTGTACTTTGTGCCAAGTTATTTCTCTAAGGCCCGAATTCACAAAGCAAGGTTTGAGCTCAGACCGGGTTTGAGCTCAAACCTCCTTTTGTTATTTACAAACCAGGTTTGTAAATAACAAAAGGAGGTTTGGCGAAACAAAAGGAGGTTTGACCTCAAACCTTGGTCTGAGCTCAAACCTTGCTTTGTGAATTCGGGCCTAAGAGTGGAATTGATGTGAGGAATTTTGCCATTTTCAGTAGGGGTACTGGTCTGAGAATGAAGATTGTCCGCATAAACGAGAATATCCTGGTAAACACGAACAAGTCTCGACCTAAAAAAATAAGGATAGTCTGCAATTTTCACAGACAGTTTTTCTTCTTCGGTGCTCTGCGGGTACAGGGTTCCTGATCCGCGTGCTGGCAATTAATGCGAAAAACGGATTCCGCGTAATAAAATATTCCCAGTTCACAGTCTACTTTCTATGGGTTGTCCGTCTTCCCTAGGATTTATTGTTCATAACGTGAAAGTCTCTGCGTAAGTGTAAAATGCATTATGGGGCATCATCGCGGAATTCGTTTTTCGCATCACCAACGCGCGCATCGGGAATCCGGATCCTTCACGAATATGCGGATGATCCTTATTTTTCTGGATGCAAATGGTCTGCGTTTACGAGGGTATTGTCGTTTATGCGGACGATGCTAATTCTCGTACTAGCACCCCTACTGATTTTGTGAATAAACCATTGTTGTTGTTTTTTATCGTGCAGGCCTATATAATCTACAGACATGTGCAAGCATTGCGCACAATGAACCGTTAGGTTATACTGTACAGAGTCCTTGAATGAGTGGTGGAATATTTCACAAGCATGCCAAGAATTTGTAGACAATATAGTCATCTTGACTTTAAAATAATTATTTTAAATGAAATACCTACATAGTACATTGGCTATATAGCGCCAAACATGCCAAATGAGGAGAGGGAGCAGCACAAATAGCCGCAGTATCATCAAGGTTTGCCCAAAATTTCGTTGAATTTTCTGTTGATCTAGACAGCTAGAGTCTATCATAAAGTCTATCGATGCGCAAACGATAGTGAAACAAAGTGCAATGGAATAAAATCAAGCTTTCAAGGGGCAGTTTCTTCCGTTTTTCAACGCGATTTTGAGCTGTGAGTGTGAATCAGATGAAATTAGAAATCTACATGCATGTGTGGAAAAGTAATTTGTTAGCTTAACTTAGGAAATCCAATGAGTTTTATGACGTCGATACCGGTTAATTAATGGCTAAACCTTATGCATTGAAATTATAGGAGTGTGAAGTGGAATTTGGTATGCTCAAGTTGGATGAATTTTGATTGTACAACACTTTTTCGTAGAAAAATTGCCAACACACATGCACACAAAAAAACGATAGAATCACACACAGAAAAGTTTATATTTGGGACTAGATCTAGAGTCTATTCATGAAATACAAAGGCAAATGGTTTTCAAACAATATTAGTCCTTATCGATTATTCCTCTGACTAAGATTAATATCAATAGACATATTTAAAACTTACGGTATACATTGTAGATATTTTTAGAGTGAAGACAAGGAACCACCAGCAGAGCTAGGCTAGCTGCGCCGACCAGCTGAAACTGTATAGCTGATGCTAGCTGCAGGTACGGTATGCGAGCTCTGGCGGGTCTAGCGGCGACGCCGGCGGTCGACGCCAGTCCTGGGCGTACTGCAGAGAGCAAGCTAGCCCTGCCAGGTCCGACCCATGGGGAGCGTTGGGGTGCATGCCCCCTTTTCCTTCCGAAAACACAGGGAAAAGCCACGAATTTTCAAATAAATGTTCAGTTTACTCATTCAGAAATGCCTCAGAATGTACCATAAAGCATCTTATAGTTCAATTTTTTTCCGGGGCCCTTTGGCCCCGGACCCCACGCCGATTTAACACTTCATGCCCCTCCTTTAAAAAAAAAAAACTCTTGGATCCGCCGCTACAGCCGGTCGATCGCATGCAGGATATATTTCGCATAGGCTGCCTGATAATACGCACGCGTATTCCGCACAAGCATTCCACAGCAACTTACTGTTACAGAATATAATCTAAAGACGGCGATATACAGTAGCTAAGTAGCGCGCGCGCGCTGGGTTACTAGTTTTCTCAGTATCTTACTGGGTCATCACTATACTCTAGGTGACAATATAGTTCCAGAACATTACTATTGCAACTATGTCACCTGGATTTTCAGATTAGTAATCTGCTCCGATTTTACTGACACACTTTGGGTAATCTGCTTCGATACCTTGCTGGCTCGATTATTGGTATCAGGTGGTACCTCTCTGCCGTGCGCGTAGCCCTCCGTGTATCTGACGCGAAGGCAATCTGAATGTAATCGAGAAGGCTTGACTCCAACTTTAATTTATCTTTGATATAAGGAGTAAAGCATAATTTGTTGATTAACGTAGATCTTCTTCGATGTTGTATAAAACACATGATGAATGTTTTTCATTCGTTTAATAGAGCGAATATTTTCAACTATTCATTATTTTTATAATATTACATAATGGAGTTCAAATTCTCGAGGCTTCTTTTCTTTTTTCCCTCTTTTTTTGTGTGTTGCATCTCTAAGACTTCAGGCGAGTTGACTTGACAATAAGTGCATAATTATCTTTTATGTGCATTTTTTCAGTGCAATGTTTAATGCACTTGTACTTCAAAGTATCATAACCCGATGAAACCTAATGGGCGAAAAAGGCATATATTATATACAAAACACAGCTTTTTTGTCCAGGCAGAAAGACACTTGGGCACGTAAATAGCAATTTCATGTAATTTGATTTGTTTTGAATAACAAAACGACTTATTCCTAATGTTTCCCGAGATTTCATGGAACCATCAGTAAGAGAGCAAAACACCACGAACATTTTAGAATAAAAGTGATGATTTTTAAAAAGAGTATACAAATCATTCTTAATAAACACAATATTAAGTATATGTATATTCAACAACTATCTTTGCATGGCTTTTTTGGTTGTCATGTGATTTTATGGCAAACCATGCACGATTAAATGAACACGGCTACTCGATTGATGCAGGTAATGTCGTAACGTAATTACGCAATGAAATGACGCCTTACATGCCTCGGGTTTCAGGCACTTGGGTGAAGGGATTGACTTGCTGTAGCATCGCCTTGATCACCCACGGAGAGGCTCATGTTAGTCGACGTTGGTATTTTTGCATTGCGCCTCATCCAGTGAATACCGAACGCCCCAGCAATGATGATGAAAACGGAGGATACACCAGCGAAGACCAAGGCCCCGATGACGGACGGCCTCACTGTTGTGTCTTTTTGAAGAAAAAAAAAAGAGGAAAGAAATATGACTTGATATTCATAGTCATGATACTACCATTATGAAAGCGACGTGACGAGCCACTACTATTTTATATACGGGTTCCATGAATGTTTCCAACTTGACAATAACATTATTCTAGGAGTAATCATGAACAGCAACTTTTGCTTTTGTTTTCCCTTTTCTGGATACCGGTTTACCATGTTTAATCGTTATTTTCCTCTATATCTATCACTTGTTTTGTGTTATTTTGTAATGTTCGTCTCGTTATGTTTGTACTTCTTTGTTTATTATAACGTACGTTATTTGTCTTTTGCATGTTTTTTATACTTGAATGTGGAAAATAAATGGGTAAATTAATTAATTAATGAAAAATGAATCGTTATCAATACCAATATGTATGGATGTATAGGTGTAACATAACATGGTTCGAGGTGGAACTGTAATTTATTATATGAAATTAATTTGCTCTTTAACATGTTTAAGTGGATCAAGTGGAATTAAAGGCCAAGTTTAATTTCCAACGACGTTCGTCTTTAAAAGGGAAAAAGATCAGAAAAGCGAAAAAAAAGAAGAAGAAAGGGATGAGGAATGAAGACTCCCGAATCACTTCCCGTACGCTCCGCCTAATCAGTAGCTTTATACTTTCGCCTTTTATTTCTGATTAATACCAGTGCCCCCATTGTTCCCCTCGTATCCCATCATTGGGTAGACTCACTCTACGCCCCTGCAGAAGGGGTTTAACCACCTAAGATAGGCATGGGATTGACAAGGTTAAGGAAAATAACTTACAACACTCGACACCGTTGGCCAGTACGCCGTTCGGACATATTCCGTCAGTTGTGTATTCCCTGACGCAATAATCTAAGTCCCCTTCCGTGTTGCAAGATATTTCACTAAATACCATGGGAAAGTTCTTTATCATTGGTAGTTGGATTGCCTAGAACAAACAGGAGAATGGTTTTAAAGAAATGTATTCACATTATTTTCTAAGGCGCCTTGGATTAATTCGAGTGGCAGTAAACACGCGGCTTTATGCAACGCGGCCTAGTTTGCGTGAAAGCTTCAATCGTCCGCACCCCTCTATTGAAAAGGCGCCATGCGAAAATCCCGCATTAAAGAACGTACGGTCCAACGATTCCACAACGGAGCGTGACCTACTCATAATGCTTTCACGTGATACCAGTTGACCGCCCTCTATAGGCCATGTAACTCTCAAACTATGCAGGGGCCGCGGAAGCGGGTGGCTGGGGCTTTTTTTTTTAGTAGACACGTTTCATAAAAGCTCCGAAAAAGGGGTTTATAGATTGTTCGAATGCTCAGACCCCCCCCCCCCCCCCCAGACTCTCAAAACGCTCCGCGGTCCCTGCTATTTAGGGTCAGAATTCAGATTCCCTTCCTCAAAGGGATAACTTATTAAGAAAAATTATTTATCACACATTTATAAACTCTTTGGCAATACGCTTGACTAATCATGAAAAGATTGTTTAATAGTTATAAATGAATGGCGCAAAATATGAGATTTTTAAATGAAAGCGCCGTAAAAAAAAGTAACAACAACAACAGCAGCAGCCTTAATTGTTCATGTTTTGAATTTCTCATTTTTTTCTTTATTTTCCGAAAGAGCATCAAAAATAATGTCCCAATAGTGATTACGATTGAATATGTGAAGTATTGGCTGAGATATGACCATCTGAATAAATATATTTCCTATAGGAACTCAGTGTTATTTGCTCTGGCTTCTAATGATTTTATCTTGGACATTCAACGTTGTCTTTGCCCAACTCCGCGCATTAAACAGTAGTTTTTGTTCCAAGACCCCCCCCCCTTCCCCCCTCTCTCCCATCTCTATCATACTCACCGTGAAAGCAGAGACAACATAGCATAATAATAAATAAATACACTACAGACTATATACCGATGCGCCCATCTTTCCCTCTCTCTCTCTCTCTTTCTCTCTGTCTGTCTGTCTGTCTTTCTCTCTCTGTATGTCTGTCTGTCTTTCTCTCCAGTCTGTCTCTCTTGTTTTGTTCTTCTTCTTTCTCCTCCGCATCTTTTCTTTCTTCTTCTCACTCTTATTCCCCCTTCTTGTTCTTCTTCTTCTTGTTCTTCTTGTTCTTCTTGTTGTTCTTCTTCGTCTTCTCCCTCTTCTCCTTCTTCGTCTTCTCCCTCTTCTCTTCTTCATTCTCTTTTT
The DNA here is from genome assembly GCA_035222895.1 of Strongylocentrotus droebachiensis. NCBI lineage: Eukaryota > Metazoa > Echinodermata > Echinoidea > Camarodonta > Strongylocentrotidae > Strongylocentrotus > Strongylocentrotus droebachiensis. The sequence goes on along the minus strand of JAVYIG010017668.1, from coordinate 2,618 downwards.
ATTTAGATACTCAATTTTATGAGAAAAATACACAATATATAAATAGTAAAAGATTTGTATTTAAATCTCTGTTGCATCAAGTTAATATGAAATAGTTTATCTGCCTAAATTGACGGTTATAATTATATGTCGGACATTATACTTTATCGAAAAGATATAAACATGATAAAATGAAACTAAAGAAGAATCCAGAACGGGGGGGGTGAAAGGAGAGACAAAATAGCATAATACAGTACAGACTATACGATGCACCCAACTTTCTCTCTCTCTCTCTCTCTCTCTCTATATATATATATATATATATATCTGTCTATCTGTCTATCTTTCTCTCTCTTTCTCTCTCTTTCGCTCTCTTAAAAGATGATATAGGGAAAACGAAATAGTTTGTTAGTATTGCTTGGAGAGCAAAATAATGAGTTTGTTTTTATTAACTAATGTAAAAAGCGTTCTGAGCATGTTTATGTAAAGGTGCTATATGAATATATTGCCAAGTTTTGACAATTATAGTTTATATAAGTACATACAAATAATTATTTGGGACCTAGATAGAATATGCGAAAAGAGCTATGTCTTTGTCTTTGGCCCATGATCCTACAGCTTAGTTACGTAAGAGGACAATTAAAGTTGTGGAGGGTACGGGTCCTTGTCATGGTCGTTATCAACTCTAACAATAGAAGAGCGGATATAAGGTGAGGCTATAATTGAATGACAATGAACTGATCCTTGTATGTACTACATGTATGACCCTGTTTTTTTTTTTTTAGGGGGGGGGGGGGTAGGGGGTCTTGTTGTTTTTGCAGTTGTCGTTGCTGTTTTTTAAATTTGTTAATGGGATCACGTTCCGGCATACTCATAAATATCTGAAACAATCATTCAAAGACAACAATCATGCACGATAAAGGAATGGACAAGAATATGTTATAAGATAAAATTTCACAGACAAATAGATGATTATAAGAAATGATTGTTTCTCTCTCCTTTTCTCTCTATTTATGTGTGTGTGTGTGTGTGTGTGTGTCTCTCTATCTCTCCCTCTACCTCTCGCTCGGTCGCTTTCTCTGTATGTCTGTCTCTCTGTCTATCTGCCAATGTTTTGTTCCGCCATTTGCTTGTTTGACGGCACTATTCCTTCTTTGAGATAAATTATCATAACATAATGATGATGTACACAATTTATTATACCTTATATTTATTATAGTGAGCGAAATAGAAAACGAGCAAGTGATAATGTCGAAATGCGAAGAATATTACGGTACAATCATTATATTTACAAAGTAAAACTTTTGAATTAAATCTCTGTTGCATCAAATTGATATAAAAAATGTTTATTATGCTATATTGACAATACTATTATATGTCGGACATTATAATTCAGCGAAAAGATATATATTTAAAAGACAGGACGGACTAAAGGGGGGGGGGGGGGGGAGATCGGAGCTGGGGGGGGGGGGGGATGATCGGAAAAACAAATATATAAATAAATATAGTACGGACTACGTCCAACTTTCTATCTCTCCCGACCCCCCCCCCCTCTCTCTCTCTCTCTCTCTCCCTCTTTCTCTCTCTCTCCTCCCCCCCTCTCTGTCTCTCTGTCACTTTCTACCAAGCGCGTAACCAGGATTTCATTCGTTGTACCTTTCCCGACCCTTAATCCTTATCTGTATTCAGTCCCCCTCTTTCGAAGCGCGGAAGCTTTGACGTTTCATTAAATTATTAGAGAGAGAAGACGATTCGTTGTTACGTTCTCGACTCTTAATCCTTAATTTGAACTCGATTTCCCCCTTTCCGCGCGAAGCGCGGAAGCTTTGACGTTTCATTAATTTATAAGAGAAAGAAGACGATTCGATGTACCGTTCTCGCGACTCTTAATCCTTATCTGAATTCAGTTTCCTCCTGTTTTCTATTCCGCCATTTGCTTGTACGCCGGCAGCATCTCTTCCTTGAGATTAATTATTATAGGATTTTCCGGCGAAATTCGCTAGTTTGTCATTTGAATTCATATACTCTGCATTTAAGTTAGCGCAGATCGGCTTTGCCATGCCAATTATCATTCAATTTGCCATTAGGGTCTTTTCTGTTAGGCCAAATAAAAAAAAACATGTTTAGCGTCCTGTTTTTTCGAAAAATAGGAAGGAGGAGGCCCTTTTTTCTTTTTCTTTCAAAATGGCCGCTCAAAATGGCCGCTCGGTACGTTTTCCCTGACAGTCGGGCTATTTTTCAAGATGGCCTACGACATTTTTTATTTTATTTTTTTAAAATCAGATATAGATCCATTTTAGCAGTGTTTTTCATGGTTTTTTTTCTTGAAAAAAAAAATTCAAGAAAAAAATAGGAGGCGGCCCCCAAAAAGGAAGCGGGCGGGGACGCTAAACATGTATATTTTTTGTAATGGCCTTATTCCATTTAATAATTTTGAGGACAATGCATATGGGTGTAGTGAGACATTATGTAAAGAAGGGGCGAAATCAAATGATATGGCTTTTCTGCACGGATATGTTCATATACCCCGGAAAAGTACAAAAATACCTCGGGATACAAAATACCTACCCCAGTCACAATATTGTACCCTTCCTCCATAATGAAATTGTGATAAATTGATGATGAAACACAAAACAAAC
>JAVYIG010017667.1:0-24963 GCA_035222895.1 Strongylocentrotus droebachiensis | reverse complement strand
TATCTTTTAACACTTGGTCATGTTTCAGGTCAGCTTTATCGAGAACAAAAGAATTCACCTAGCGCTGCGCGCTGGCATGATTATTTGACGACAGTGTGTGCTTTGTAGAAATATGCTTGATATAGAAGAAGGGGACTGGGGCTAAGAACCCCTCCCCTCCACCTAGGCATAGCGATATTGAGCACCCAAAATACTGCATGTGCATATTTTTGTTTTGGCTTGAAATTGCCAGTCTATATAGCTACGTTTTGCGCAAATGCCCCTTTGCGGTTTCTTTATCTAAAAAAGAAATTACTTGCTCTTCACGCTCGCATTTTCATAAAAGCCTTACAATTTAAGCACGCGCTTCGCGCTCGCGCCGCAAGATGAATTGAGTACATAGGGAATAGAAATTTTAAAATGGTTGATAAGTTCATGCCAAACTAGAATGTCAGTGGGCGCTTGTAGCTTCAATCAATAGAAAGACGCGTGGGCCAAGCGGCACCCCCCCCCCCCCCCCCCAAAAAAAAAGTTTTTTAATACATGTGGCGGTTTCAGAATAGGAAGCCAGCTAGCCGGAGAGAAGAGAGAGAGAGAGAGAGAGAGAAAGACAAGAAGAAAAACAAGTCTGTGCAATGCTCTAAATGAGGAAAATATAGCCCCCGCCCCCCCCCCCCCCAAAAAAAATAATAGAGACTTTATCACGGAACTTTCAAAATGTTGCCAAAGGGTGTAAAAGAAACTTATCATGGAAATTTCCAATGGATGGGGGGGGGGGGGGGGGGGTAATTGACAATTTTCCTTAAATATTTTGTAGAAAGAAAAAAAAATGCCCCCCCCCCCCCCCCCCCCCCGCAGTCGTGTAAATCTTCCGAAGCCTATATAAGAGTGAGTGAATAGTGGCTCCACCAAACCATGGAAGGTAAAATAGTAATTGCATTTTATGATAGAGAGACTGTCATGGATATTTCCAAATTTTTGTCAACGGGTTTTATTGACGATAACATCTGTAATTCGTGCATGTCACTTCTTTATTTTATTGTTGGTCGGAATTCACCAAAGTTCTTCGCGATTCGGACGTAGCAGACGACGTGTGTGACGTTTGCAAGAGCTTGGCTACTCGCGGTTACCATTGCTATTTTGCGTAATTTTGGACAGAAGATCTTCTAAATCGTCATGGTTTTGCCTCGCTTCTGACCAAAGCTCACATATGATGATTTGCAGAAATTTGGCAATCATGTACTATAATAAATACCATGAGCTCAGAAACATTGGTAGGCAAGATAACGTATTGTTTTTTGCCCACTTTCGCATCTTTGCTTTTTCTTATTTTCTTTTATTTTGTCCATTTGCAAATGTAGTTTTTAAAACTTTTTCTAAATTTGTCTGCTTAAATATGAATTAAAATAGTTTAATCGACTATATTCCAGAAGAATTCGTGACCACAATTGTGAAGATTCATGCAGAAACAACGAAGCAATCGCGGTTTCCATTTACACCCTTTCTGCCTCATAATGCAGGGACGTTTCGGGCACGTAAAATAGGCACATAGTAGATACATGTAGTAGCTCCTTGCAAAACTGGAAGAGAGAGAGAGAGAGAGAGAGAGAGGAGAGATGTACTGTAAAGAAGTTGACATGTACCAGACCATGGAGGCAAGGTGGTATACACAGACAGTCACTCCTCATCTCGTGTCTGCATATCGGCCGTACAATGAGTGTGGCCAGATACACAATCACACACAAAAAATAGATTCTCAGTACACGCAAAGCAAGTTCAGAACTGATCTGCAGCTCGTTTACATAAATAGCTAGTCTTGATTATTGTGCGTATAGTATTCGTCGCATGTACTGTCAGACTCATGTTATGGTTTTATACAGTCCTATAATTGCTGTATAAATTTACGCATACCTTTTTTATATCCCCTTTTTCTTATTTGGCTGTGCTTCGATGTTGTAATTACCCATTGCTATAGATACACCGAGTTACTTATAGGCCTACCACTTTGTGCTTTCAGAATTTCGTGAAGAGAGATCAAAGTATTTGCCAAACTCGAAAGCAAACGCCTGTAAGATCGAGACTAATCCCAGGGCACTTTGAACGGGTAGCATCGAGCATCCCCCCCCCCCCCCCCTCGCCAACAACAACCGGCTTTAATCCCGTGCATACGTCACAGCACGTCTAACTATAAATCATAACTCTTACCTTACCGTATACCCGGACCCTAGACGTAGGGACGGGATCTACGCCCATAAAGTGCTACCCCTCTCGAAATGCCGATCAGGCGCGCAAGTGTAAATGATTCCCTTTATAACCGACATTTGAAGAAGAAAAAAATTTAAAAAAAATAAATAAATAAATGGTATGTTCATGTCAAGTCCATAACAGAAAGGTTGTTTTATGCCGATTATACCCTTGTCCATATAACGACCTTATGGAGGAAGAAGTACATAATTTCATCCATGCCCCAATTTATTTATCGATCTTTATCCAAAGTCAGTCCAAAGTCAGGGTGCTAAATTCACTCCGCTGCAGTCACAAAACCAGCTAGCGCTGGGCGATTTCAGAGCGGCCTTACAGCCCGCTACCAGACCGAGGAGAAGCTCACTGTGCGGTATTCTGTGCGAGAGGGAGCTATGTCGCCGCTACGAGTTCATGACGATTCCTTGGTATCGTCATCAGCGTTCAATTTTAAATCATAGATATCTTGATAAAATACACTACCGATTGGCTTATAAACTTCAGGCAGTTCCTGTTTGACCCAAAGGTTTGAAATTATGATAACAACATTCGCTGGAACACTGTTTTTTTTTTAAATCATGCACGAAGTTAACCAATGCCTTTAATAGATAGATATTAAGATAACCATCTATCATAACAGAGCTCGACTGACTGCTTACTTTTACACATCTTACAGTACTTCAAATTCTTGTAAATAGAAGGGAAAAAAAAGAGTTCAAAATGCTGAATTTGATTTAAATATTTTTGCATGACCAATTTTAAACAAGATGTAGAACTTCATGATTTTCATACCTACTTCAAATTTCTCGTTATTTTCCTACAGCTTCTCAAAAACGTTGTCGTGCAAGTTGGTTTTGAACATGATGATGTAGAAAAACTATGGTATCAACTCAGCATACCGTAAATAACGTTGTATAAACCGCCCTCGTGTATTAACCGCACCCCTCTTTTTCGCCCTCAAAAAAAAAAAAAAAAAAAAAGATTTTTATTTTTAATTTTTTTAATTTTAGATCTATATTTGTTTTTCTTCTTTTTTCTTCTCCCCCTGAATATGTGTTGTAACATCACAGATATTTTCAATTCCGTTTGTACGCCAGTTAAAACAGGACGGTTTTCGGTTAAACGAAAATTAATCACTTTTGCCAAAGTTTGATAGTAAGAATAGTGGTCGGGACTGGGCAGGCGCTGGGCCGACCAGCAGGGGGGATCTTCAACCACCATTCCTGATGAAAAGCACTGCTTTCGTCAGGCACTAATTTCACATGAAAACGTAATGAAAAGTTGTACTTACATTCATATTCCTGTCTTTAATCGTGTTTTATTTGCAAGTGTACATGAATCTTGATTTCAATTTGTCATTAAATGATTATTTTGTCAATATTTGTCCGATGTTGTTGTGTAAAGTTAAGATTCATGGAAGCTGCCATATTGGATTTACAATTCAGGCTCTTTCATTACTGTTGTTATAAATGTTTATTTTTAAGAGGTTAAAAAAAAAATTCTTGTAATTTTCCAGAATAAATAAATTACAATACTATAATATATATTTATTTCATTATTTATATTGTAAAATTTGGCCAAAATTGTTACACTTATGTATCATGTAACCAACACACGTACTTACACACGAAATCCATCCATTTCCCACCACCAGACATATATTTAGAATCAACAAACATCCATCTTCACGTAAGTTAAAATCATCAATCAACCAGAAATATTACAATAATAATAGTTCAAAATATAAAATATTGCATATTTGTAAGTTCGTGACAAGTATTTACATACAAAATATCGCTTGAAATATTTATTTTTTTCTTCGTCACGTATTTCTTCATCTCACTACATGAATTATCACACGTGGGGCAATGCAAATTGTTTGTCCACCGCACGTATGTAATAACAATCCCAACACAATTATGATCGACTTGGCAGTGACAGAGCACAATTCCAGGCCCCAAATTTCATATTTTTACATGAAAATTTATCAGATTCAAGATTATAGTATAACATTCACATTAGAAATATTTTTTCTAATGTCAGAACTTCCGATGTATGATTTGAAAAGCGTTAAAAACGAGTGTCATTTTCAGGACGATGGTATCTAACTAAGCCAAGAACTTTAGCCTCAGTGACACAATTTGCAGCATGAAATTATGTCTGTAACGTGTATAAACCGCACCCCCGACTTTTGATTTTTTTTCGGCGGTAAAAAAGTGCGGTTAATACAACGTTATTTACGGTAATTGAAAAACTACCCGCTAACTAATACCCCCCCCCCCCTCCCCAACCCTCTGCCTTACAAATATTCTAACAGTTAGCCTCTCATGAAAAAGTCTGATAAAATTTATTAACCATAGTACTGAAAGTTTATTGTCCTTGAATTCAAATCCTGTACTTACCGTTTTTCTTCCTTTGACGATGGTCTCTTCTTTCTGGGCGAATTTCTCGATGAGCGCCCTGAAGGACTCCACGCTGTCACAGACCAGCTCAAATTCTCCTTCAGGAGGCAGGATCCCTGGGAGAGGTTGTGGGGGAGGAGGGGTGGAGATTCTCCCCATCACCTCCTGGTTCAAATCACCCTCTGCTTGGTTACCCTGCACCACATCCACTGCCTCTTCCTTGGGTGCCAACTCTCCTTTGCTCTCTGGTAGTGCTTCTCCTTTTTCTACCGGGACATCGCTTGGTGCAGTCTCTGCTTGGTTACCCTGCACCACATCCACTGCCTCTTCCTTTGGTGCCAACTCTGCTTCGATCTCTGTTAGTGCTTCTCCTTTTTCTACCGGTTCCACATCCATCACTTCTTCCTTGAGTGCCAACTCTGCTTCGATCTCTGTTAGTGCTTCTCCTTTTTCTACCGGGACATCGCTTGGTGCAGTCTCTGCTTGGTTGCCCTGCACCACATCAATCGCTTCTTCCTTGGGTGCCAACTCTGCTTCGATCTCTGGCAGTGCTTCTCCTTTTTCTACCGGTTCAACATCCATCACTTCTTCCTTGAGTGCCAACTCTGCTTCGATCTCTGTTAGTGCTTCTCCTTTTTCTACCGAGACATCGCTTTGTGCAGTCTCCTCTGAGTTCTGTCCAGTGTGTCCTTCAGAAGGATTGCCATCTTGGCCACTGACATGTACATTATTTGAGCCTCTGTCCGATTCCATCATAGTATCCACTTGGTTCCTACCGTCTTCTTTGGAACCTGAATCTTGGATGTCAATGGAATTTGAATCATTCATGCTGTCTTTACCAATGACTTCATCCACAGTGTCTATGACATTGCCGCACTGGTCCTCACCAGCAACCTCATTTCCAGATAGCTGGGCAACCCTGTCATCAATTTCCATAACATTGTTAGACTGGTTCTGGTTTAGGCTACTAGGGTCATCACTGGGTATGAGGTTCTCCAGTTGGTTCGTCTCCTCATGGGCCATAGGCTCAACATGGTTTTGGGCCTTCTCCGATGAAGCTTGGACATCGCTTCCATTGATTATCTCCTCCTCTGATTTAGATTGGTCGACTTCTAATGTTTTCAAAACTTTTTCATCATCTTTGGAGTGAGTCACACCATCATTGGAATGCATCTGATCCTTACCGTCTGCTTCATCTACCTCCATCACACCATTACACAAGGCATGCTCTGAGGGAGATCCCCCTTTCACTTCAATCGGGGAACTCCCTTCTTGAGCCATACCACTCTCAAAAGTCCTTCCTTCATCTTTCCTGGATATACCATCAACATCATCATCAGCTGAAATTGTTTCAAGGTGCTTATCGTCAAAGTTAGCTATACCCTCTTCTGTCTCCTGAGATACAGTCCCATCCTGATTTTCTGTCCTCCCCGGACTACCATCACACATCGCCGAAGACGATGTTGCATCAGCAGATACCGTCCTATCAGAATTTTGGTCCTTATCTTCAACATTCGCGTCAAGGTTTTGTGAGTCGCAGACTACATTTGTAGCGCCCTCTGTGTCTCCATCTCCGTTATGGCTCTTCTCTTCTTTGTCCTCGTCCTGCTCCTCTAGATCAGATTTCTCTAATTTAGCTGCTCGTCGGCTTGATCGTCTGGTCGGTGTTATGATTGCCATCGGCTTGGCGGGCGTCTAGGGTCATAATGGAAGACAAGAAAAGGAAGATCAAAGTAAGCGATTTGATTTGTTTCCCGTGGAAATTCAGGACCTTTTCAAAAGATAATAGAGGATATTATAATTTGATAAACTGATTTGTTATTGATGTGCATGTTAGAAATGTATACCTAAAATAGTGAATGACATTCAAAGCAATGGTGGTCAAAATTTTCCTGCAGTACTGTTAAATGTAGTTGCCCCCCCCCCCCCCCCTCCCACGAAAAAAACCCAACTGAACCATGCATTTACAAATGAATGGCAAGACAAACCGGGGGGGGGGGGGGGGGGGGGGTGTTTCACAAAGATCCTAAGTTGGACTTAACAATTTTGGAAAGCCGTTTTATAGCATCCTTGAAAATATTTTGTAAAAGTTATTTTAAAAGGCATAAAATGTTGATTTGAATCATTCATATTTTCTATTATCATGGGAGATTTCATGTTCTTGATGTGGAATTTATGAAAAGTCTAAAATACTTGAATTTTTCGCTTTTGAATATATTTCATTATAAGGCTACAAATGGCTCTCCATAATATTTAAGTCCAACTTAGAGTTAAGTTCGACTTAGAATCTTTGTGAAACACCCCCCAGGAGAGAAAGAAAGGGAAAAGGGAGGGAACAGAAGAACAAACACAATTTCCAATTACTCAATCCCCTTGTTCTCTTTCATTTCTCCCATCTACATGTAGCAAGCTCGGTGCCATCCCTTGATCACCTTAGATATCAGTGGCCCCCTTTATGGCTAGATGCACACAACAACGCTTCCTCTCAGAACACAATTTTCAAGGGCACATGGGATGGAGAGCTTACCTTCTTAAGTGCTTGAGATGGAGTGGAACCATCTTTCCTGGGCCTCCCCCTGCCTGACGGAGTACCAGCGCTGGCCCGAGAAGGGGTTGCAGTTCCCTCACCAGTCTCCTTAGTTTTACCAGTAGTCTCTGCTTCGCTTTCGGTCCCTGCATCTTTTCTGGGTCTTCCTCGCTTCTTAGGCCCTTCGCTAGCAGGTGTTTTACCAGCTCTGGCAGGTGTATTACCAGTCTTTTCAGTTGAGCTATCATCAGCGTCTGCGTTTTTCCTGGGTCTACCTCTCTTCTTGGGTCCCTCGTTGGCTTGAGAAGGGGTTCCAGTCTTGCTCTTCTTTGTCGGGCTCTTTTCTGCCTTTTCCACTTTCTGTGTATCCGGGGGTAGGTGTAATAGGAGTTGGAGGGGAAACAAATCAAATGAAACTAGAATTACACTTAAAGCAAATAATACATCTTAACTAAAACATGTATGGGTTCGGGTTAGGAAGTGACTCCCCAACCTACATTCTAAAATTTTGCTCAAAGTAATATGACAAATCTTGAGAACTGCTGTGCCCCCATACAAATTTTAGCAACAGCTGCAAAATCGCCAAAAATGAGATCGTTTTCATCTGCTGTCAGCAGCTTGACGATCCCCTCCCAACGAAAAATTAAATAATAACTGGAAATTACAGTGGATTATTTTCACTGGAATCCCTTGAAAACTCTCTGAAAGAACTTTGCCCCATAAAACATTTTTGCACAGGGCAGATCACATTACTTATAAATACATGGCATCATTATCTGCATCATCGGTATCAGCAGCAGCTACATGATCGTCAAAGTAACTATTCTAGTTATTATAGTAAAGGTGTTGTGGTCTAGTGGATAAGTCACCTGATTGCAGATCACAAGGTATGGGGTTCGGGTCCCTCTGCAGCACTAATGTCCTTTGGCAAGACGTCAATCTACATTTGCCATTCTCCACCCATGTGTTAAATGGGTACCCGATAGGATGTGAAAGTTAATGTGGTTGGATGAGCAAGTGTGCGCTTGTAAAATGGCGACTTGCCGGAATGCTCCCCAGGGGGTGGAGAATGTGCATACATTGTGTGCGGGTAAGCCTGAAACTGATGACCAGGGTAATAATATATCTGTAAAGCACTTAAATAGACACATCGTTGTATCAATGTATTGGGCAATATAAAAGCGGAATATTATATTATATTATTTTACCTTTTTCTTTGGTTTTTCTTCTTTGATCTGAGCCTGGCGGTAGATCCTGAGATCGGTGGACAGGAGGTGAGGGAAGTAGAGGTAGCTAGCCTTCTCGTCGTCCTCTCCCAATACTACTACACGCTGGTCCTCCACGACGCTCGTATCCACACCAAACCATACATCATAGTCAGTTTCCTGTGGAGCAGCAAAATAAATCCTTCATTAGAACATATTACATCAAAATAAACGGTTATACATTCCTTGCAGAGCAAAAATTGGGTTTTTGATACAATCAAGGTACCCATTCAACCCCCAGCCAATTGAAACGTTAGTTCCCCCTGCCAATTACCAAATTAAATGATACGTCAACTGTGATAGGGTTAGAGTACGGGTAGTTCAAAGCATGAAATTTTCATACATCTAAACCACTTGGGAAATTGACCCAAGGTTTCATGCAAATTGCAAGCAAACGATTTCTGTTTTAGAGTATTTATAAAACATGCCAGGGACTTGAACTATGGCAGGCCGTTCATGCCACTGGTTGCTCTCACCATTCCTGGCATTGGTCTCTCAAGGGACGTACAAATTGTGTTCACAAATCCACATTTTTTTCTTCGACAATGAAAAAATGTAAATTCTGTAGATTTGTGACGTCCCTTGAGAGACCAATGGTGAGAGCAACCAGTGGCATGAATGGCCTGCCATAGTTCAAGTCCAACTTAAGTTGATCTTAGTCTTTGTGAAACACCCCCCTGGACAAATAAAGAACAGCCCTTCGTGACGACACAGTGGATGGTTACAGGCCTGGTTCATACTTACAAATAGATGATCGCACATGCCCTTCAGGATCCAGACTCTTTCATATATGGAAAGGTCGTGATACTGACGACAGGTCAAAGGGTTCACGTCACCAAGGACTTCAATGAATCGCTCAGGGCAAATGATTTCAGTTTTACAGCATTAATAAAACCCGGACAAATAAGGAACAGCCCTTCGTAACGACACAGTGGATGGTTACAGGCCTGGTTCATACTTACAAATAGATGGTCACACATGCCCTTCAGGATCCATACTCTTTCATAGATGGAAAGATCGTGGTACTGACGACCGGTCAGAGGGTTCACGTGACCAAGGACCTCAAAGAATCTCTCAGGGATGTAGAGATGGCGGGCAACCTGTGGAATGAGACAAGAATACATCAAAAGATTCAATCATTTCAATCATTTCAATCACAGACAAGCAATTTTCTGATTGATCATGCACAAGGATTATTTAAAGGGATAGTTGAGTTCTGTTTTCAGACCGCAAATACCTTCCAAGTGCATGGTTCTTGGTCTTACCGGTATTCTTATCTATGACATTTCTAGTGCCCTTTTAGAACCTAAAATTGCTATGAAGGTAATTTTAGACCACAAAATGTGTGAAATTTAGCCAATACGATCATACCAATTCAGCTCCACTTTCAAAAATATATAGTAACCGTTAATTAATTATTTACTTAAAAATAACAATACATGGGCCGGCTGGTTGTGCGTAATATAACCAACACCAAAATGCTAACAAAAAAGCCAACATCTGCATTGGCTGAAATACAAACGTAAAAGGCGCTATTTCTTTTTTTTAATGGCTTTTTCAGATTATCTAATATTTGTGGTGGTACACAAGTATAACAAATCGTTAATTTATGGATATTTCAGCCGTCTCTGAACCGATTTTGATCAAACAAAGATGATTTTGTCATTTAAATTGTATGTTCTTTCAAATTTGACACGCAGTTTTTCATTGTCTCACAAAAAATAATTTTGTGTAGCGCCCTCTGCAACGGAACTCAACTATCCCTTTAACCTTTTATACATTACGACTTTAAACATGTTAACTGTTATATCCAAATATATAAATATAAGTCAAGGATGTGTTTAGATTGTTCAATTGTATTTTCATCCAAAATACATGGTCAAGCAGGATTCAACGCTATCCTGGGCCCAGTGACCATGGGCCCCCAGATTTGTTTAAATGAAAAAGGGGCCTAAAACACAACCTCTACAAACTTAGGGTGCCTTTATTGACCAATTTTTTGCCTAGAATCAGGTTTCTCAAACGTCTTTCAGGAAATTTTTGAAGGTGATAAACGCAAAGCCTTTTTCAAACGCCTTTAGATATGGGCATATTGTAACGCCAAAAAAGGTGTGTTTTGAATGTGACATACAGCCAGAATCACGTTTCTGAGAGATGATAAACGCAAAGCTGTTTTGAACCCCATATACAAATCGGACCTTCCCAGGTTAATTTCCGGTTCGGAGGCTAGTGCGCGCCATGTGCTGTGTACAAGCATGTGTGTGTAGTTGACCTCTGAGAAACTGTCTGCTTCCCGGGTCAAACGGCGCAAAGCAGCTGCGCAGAGACAAGGCCTTTATTTTGAATCATGAAGAGACGATAAACGCGACATCCCGCAAATCACTTTCGTATAGTGGGGTTCGATAGCAGGGTTCGATATGTACATATCTAGTGGAAAGACCCGATAAACGCCCACTTAAACCGACACACCCTGTAGACAAAGTTAGTATGGGTTGTGCTTGGGTTGCAGAATTCTTCACACATAAACCACATGGCAATTTGTTTCTGGGGGCCCGTTTCATAAAACTTGTTATCTATAACAAATGCTTAATTTCTATGATAATTTTGCTCTCAGCCAATCAGATGCCTTGATTTCAGTAGCTTATAACAGTAGCTTGCAACTTGTGATCGATATCAAGTTTTATGAAACGCCCCCCTGGGACCCGTTTCACATGGCCTTTTTTCAATGACAAATGACAAAAATCGATGACAAATCTTCTGATAACCAATCAGAAGCAAGGATTTCAGTAGCTTGTAACAAAAACTTGTCATTTGTCACTGATGACAAGTTCTGTGAAATGCCCCCCTGGACTCACGCTTTGTCTTGTAGCACTGTCAACGTTAAGGAAGGCGTACCAGATGTCTAGCTTCTTCCTGAGCTTGTCCTGCCAGAACTCGTAAGGCATTGGAGGCTTCTTAGAAACCCTGTAGAAAATAGGAACAAAATATATACAGTCAAACCTGTCTATAAAGACCACCTAAGAGAGACAAGAAAAGTGGTCTTTATAGGCATGTGGTCTTTATGTACAGGTTCCTTTAGTAAAAATACAGTGAAACCTGTCTATAAAGACCACCCAAGGGAGACAAGATAAGTGGTCTTTGTAGGCAGGTGGGCTTTGTAGACAGGTGCCTATAATACATGTTTCAACTAGATGTCTAGCTTCTTCCTCAGCTTGTCCTGCCAGAACTCATAAGGCATCGGAGGCTTCTTAGACACCCTATAGAAAATAGGAACAAAATGTCCTTATGCAGTGAAACCTGTCTATAAAGACCACCTAAGAGAGACAAGAGAAATGGTCTTTGTAGGCAGGTGGTCTTTATGTACAGGCTCCTTGAGCATATGTTTCAAAGAGTTTCACTTGCATAATAACAATGATAACGCTCACAAATTATTTTTCATCTCTTCCCAGAACTCAACCTTCTCTTTAATCTCTAGTACACACTTACCTTTTGCGGTTGTATCGCGTTGTAAGAACATTGGTGAAGATACGCGCTACAAGTTGGCTGGACTGCGGGAGGACAAGAGCCCTCTCTAGTTCAAAGAGAGAGAACTCTGGCAGGTACATATTCTCACGGCAAAGCTTGAAGAACTGTCCAATAGCTGGAATCTACAAAGATAGGAATTTTACATAATTAAAAGAACTGATTCTGCAGACAGCTTAGCTTCAGCTAGATTTTACAAAGCACAACATGCATACATGTAATAAAGTCGATGTGTTTATTTGACATTGACATTGACATTTCGGGTAACCTACTTTGCTATGCGCTATATGCTTATTCAATGGCAAGTGGGGCAGCAGCAAAAATTACTGTACAAAAGTCCTATCGCAGGGAGATAGTACTTATCTATCATTGATCATGTGACCTCGTTAAGACCAATCAGATTGCAAGATTTTTAGTATGCAGGATATAATAGGAGTTATGATAGCATTTGCAATCATGTTTAAGCTCTAGCTTAAGATGGCGGTCTCCTGGATTTTTCAATTTTGAAATAAATTGTGACCTTTGCGTTATTTAACTATTTTATTGATTTATTTCATGATATGATTATATATTTATTCTAACTCTTGTTAATAATATAAATATATGTGTACCTAGTAATAGTACGTAGTTTGTATATTTCTTTCTCCTGGATTTTTCAATTTTGAAATAAATTGTGACCTTTGCGTTATTTAACTATTTTATTGATTTATTTCATGATATGATTATAAATTTATTCCAACTCTTGTTAATAATATAAATATATGTGTACCTAGTAATAGTACGTAGTTTGTATATTTCTTTCTGATATGTTGAAAAATGCAGAAAAAAAATCAATTCAAATTGTACATATTATTTTCAGATCAAATTAAACACAGACAGGTTCCATCTTAAGTGGAAATATAAAAGGAAGGTGAAATTGGAGAATTTCCATCATCATCAATGGTCTCAAAAGAGGGAAAGGAGGTGTCTTCAATAAAAAAAAATTAAAAAAATTTTGCAAGCAGGTCAAAGATGCTGTGAAGAGTATTCTGAGAAGAAACCATGACCTAGCATCATTTATCCATCCATGAATGAACCTGCATTCAATCAGCAGATGTTTGAGATTTATTGTATTATTACCAGCGCTCCTTCTCTCCCCTTTCCTTTTCTTCTCTGCAAGTCACTCTTTTTTATTTTCATGTTTATTGTTGTATCTAAGTTGAGGGCTGCGGGCACGCCAAGCTACTTTGCTTATTTCTGTAGCCCTCCTGCATCTAATGTATGTTAATTATGCATTCAATAAATTTGTTTAATTTCGTTTATTATCTGTATAAACTTATGCTTCTTCTTCTTCAGTCAGGTGTCACTAGTTGCGCTGCTGTGGCCATCACAAGTTTATGCCATCCTTCTCTGTCAGCTGTTGCTGTGTTGCCTCTGACAGCTTTTTCCCTGTCTATATGTGGATGTCTTTGAACCAGGAAATAGCAGGTCTGATATATATATATATATCAAACCATATTATGTTCATGAAAAACTATGATGAAAAAAAGAAAAAAGATGCAGAAACCGATAAATCATATCAAGAAAGTATCGCACCTCCCACATGGACTTCAGCTGGGTTCCGAGCGGTTCCTTCAGTAATTCATCCTTCTCCCATTCTACCAGTCGCCTGTTCAGTCTCTCCAGCTCAGCTTTCCTTTCTATTATCCTCTGCTTTCTCCTCTCTTCTTCTTCCTTCTCTAGCGTTTTCTCCATGAAGTTTGCAACAGGTGACATGGTGTTCCTGTTTTCAAGGATCCTCTGACTGACCCTCCTCCCTGTTAACAGACAATTTCGAGAATTAGAAATGCAAGAAATATGATCCAACATTTGGTGCAGGATTTATTAAAAGCATTGTTTAACAATTTTAAATCTGAGATGCACGGCCCTACATGTTATCAGTGTCTGTGATATGGTGTAATATTGAAGCCCTTAAAAAAAATCGCGCTTCAAAATGATCAAGAAAAGACAAGAAGTGCCTCAAAAAAGTAAAAATCTTTGACCGGTTTTACCATATTCATTTTCCCCAATAGACTGTGGTATTATGAAAACCGTTAGGAAAACATAAAATTTGATTTCGATTTCCTATCATAAATATCTTGATAATCAGACAGGCGATCGGCTTGTAAAAGTCATGGGGTTCCTGACTGACATAAATTATAATTGCAGCATGAGCTAAATCCAGGATTTTGTTTCAGAATCTGAGACAAAGTTACCGGATCCTTTTAAGTCAAAGATATAAAGTTGGGAATCGGAAGTGATTCAGGTTTTGGGGGGTGTTTCATAAAGCTGTGCGTAAAGTTACGAATGACTTTACAAATGATTTGAATATGAAGAGCCAAATGGGATGCCCAAAGTTTTTCCAATAACAATTGAAAATAACTGTCATTTGTCACTGATGACAAGATTTGTGAAACACCCCCTTGAACTCTGTCAATGATTTGATGAGATACATGCAGGCACCATCATAATGTGTTACTTATAGTTATTGGTTCCTGATCTATCATTTCTATCAGGCTAAGTTTTTGACCCATTGTATTTGTATGGGAACCAGAAGTGCCTTTGCCAAGCATACCCATGGCTGGTGCTGCCCTCTATGGCTAAATACGGTAGATGCAGTAGCGAGGACTAGAGTTAGTGTAGGCAAAATGACTGCAGAACACTCGTTGCCATAGCATAAATCTGAGAAATATGGTGACAAACTTTCTTTTCATTTTTTACTAGAAAATTGTCCATTTTCACATGATAGTCATTTGGTTCACTTACAGACAATTGGTGTCTATGCATTTATGAAATCTATATCAGAAAATTAGCCTTAACAATTTGCCTCACCCATAAGAACTTGTGTGTGCACTGTGAAGTGAATAGTATACAATGTTGAATAGTATAGTAATAATATTGGGTTCTTGTATAGCGCTCATTTCTGTTAGACTCAACACTCCTGGCACTCCCGATTATCACCCTGGCTTTAGCATGGCTGCCATTAGGGCGCTCTAGCATTTCAAGGAATTAATTCCTGCTAGGTACCCATTTACAGCACCTGGGTTGGGTGTGGCAAATGTAAATCGGTGTATTGCCAAAGGACATTAGTTCCGCGGCGGGACTCGAACCGCGGACCTTGTGATCGACAGTCCGGTGACGTATCCACTTGAACATGACACGTCTTTTGTATATAGCACAGTGGTGAAGTGAATAGTACAATGAATGGGAGGGTCACGGGTTAGAACACATTATAAGATGATGATGTGGATCCTAATAATGATTGGTTGAAAGCATACACGTGACCAGGCATTTATTTTGCTGAACTTGTAATTTGGACAATGACCAGTCATTATCCAATTCTAATGACCGGTCGTTATCCAAATCATGTTATAAAACATCATTTTATAAAACAAATAAAACATAATCTTATTAAACAAATAATACACATCATTTTGTTCGGGCATTAGTAAAATTACCCACACTCGGTACCTTCAAAACAGTCTAAACACCCTCAATGCTGTGTATTATTTGTATACTAATACTGTGTTCACACTAGCCTAGTTCACACTTACCAAATGTTGAGCTCATGGCGGTATCTTGCTCTGCAGTTTGCGGGTCATTGTTTCCATTGAAATGAGTCTTGTCTCGTATATGCCTAAAAGAATAGCGTTGAAGAGGTAAAAACGTTACTTATCATCGTATAAACATACACTTAAACACAAATGAAAGTATTATAATCTTAGGGAGTTTTCATTACAGGATACAAGTACTGGGTATTTATAAACAAAGAGCGAGAGAGTGCTCAGAGTCACAGGCTCCCTGCAGCATTATAACCATCACAAAACCAATGGGTTTGAGTTGAGTGTAGCATTCAAAAGTGATCCGCAGCCAGCCGTATGTTAACATTCAACAGAAAGTTCTAACATATATGGCCAACATAAATATCATTCAGTGAGGTCGAATGTCATATTCAAAAGGAAGGCCATTCATAAGGCCTAAAGAACAAAGATGTTGTATTGTGCTTCGCGACCGACCCAACATTTTTTAAATCTACAGTCGGCTGTTTTGTTTTTACAATTTTTTAGAAAAAAAAGAAGAAGAAAAAAAGTTTTAAAAAAAGAAGAATTCTGACCCATGTTTTGGCACGTAACGGGCAATACAACATCTTTTTTCAGGACTACACACCCTCAAGAAAGATTACCGAGAGTCCTTTTCAGGACTCCTTAATCCTCCCTCTCTCTCTCACATGGTGCACCCGTAAGCCTACTGTGCAACATCTTTTTTGTTTAGGCCTAATTATAACAAAACGATATATCGTCTCTTGATAGCCAACTCAAACTTTTTATTTACCTCGAGAGTTGAGTGAGCTTCTGCTCAAAATGGCACTCCATCATCTGGGCTTGACGAGAGACCATGTGCTTGAGTCCATTGTAGCGGTAGCAGTTCTCAAAGATCTGCCTGACATCAGCTACGAACTCAGTGATCGAGGTGTACTCCACGTCCTCAAACTTCTCTTCAACTAAAGGAAGAAACAAAACAAGTGCGAGCAAAGTCAGCATTAATATTGTACATGTGAGATGCTGGTAGCAGTTCTTAAAGATCTGCCTGACATCAGCTACGAACTCAGTGATACTCCACATCCTCAAACTTCTCTTCAACTAAAGGAAGAAACAAAACAAGTGCGAGCAAAGTCAGCATTAATATTGTACATGTGAGATGCTGGTAGCAGTTCTCAAAGATCTGCCTGACATCAGCTACGAACTCAGTGATTGAGGTGTACTCCACATCCTCAAACTTCTCTTCAACTAAAGGAAGAAAAAACAAGTGGGAGCAAAGTCGCATTAATATTGTACATGTGAGAAGCTGGTAGCAATTATCAAAGATCTGCCTGACATCAGCTACGAACTCAGTGATTGAGGTGTACTCCACATCCTCAAACTTCTCTTCAACTAAAGGAAGAAAAAACAAGTGGGAGCAAAGTCGCATTAATATTGTACATGTGAGAAGCTGGTAGCAATTCTCAAAGATCTGCCTGACATCAGCTACGAACTCAGTGATTGAGGTGTACTCCACATCCTCAAACTTCTCTTCAACTAAAGGAAGAAACAAAACAAGTGGGAGCAAAGTCAGCATTAATATTGTACATGTGAGATGCTGGTAGCAGTCCTCAAAGATCTGCCTGACATCAGCTACGAACTCAGTGATTGAGGTGTACTCCACATCCTCAAACTTCTCTTCACTAAAGGAAGAAACAAAACAAGTGGGAGCAAAGTCGGCATTAATATTGTACATGTGAGATGCTGGTAGCAGTTCGTAAAGATCTGCCTGACATCAGCTACGAACTCAGTGATACTCCACATCCTCAAACTTCTCTTCAACTAAAGGAAGAACCAAAACAAGTGGGAGCAAAGTCAGCATTAATATTGTACATGTGAGGAGCTGACACCATGCATTTCAGTCGGAACACACAACTGGTGGCATGTACTGCAGATTCAGGCCTGATAATTACCCAATTTAAATCGGTTCCCCGATCTTTTTTATTTTTTCCCGATCTTTTTTCTCCACGATTTTTGTTCTTCTTTCTTCAAATGAGTAAATTTTTCAAAAAATTGAATTTACAATAGTATTTTATTGTACCGTGTGAGTCAAAAAAGTTTACACCTAGAAAATTGCTAATTATTTTAAAAATCATCTATGAACAGTAAATGATTATACATCTTATGAAAAAGTGTTTTATCCCAAATCATTTGGTATCATTTTTGTGTGGTATGTGTTCACGCTTCGATGAACATGAGGCATTGTTTGCGAGAGTGCAAAAATCGACTTGCGCCAAAGTGATGCCTACAGCATGTATTATGTTGGGATTAGCGGAGTGAGAGAATGAATTGAATGTATCAAATGAAATGCATTGCATATGCTTTTTGCAGAAGCAAAGTCACACACACACGCGCGCGCACAAATGTTCGTTGATATTTGATATTCGATATGTGTAGCATGATTAATTTTGTTAGGGATGATATTCGGATCTGCAAAGACCAAATTAATACCCAAAATCTCAATTGTTTTATTCAAACATCACACAAGCAACTTTGGCGCAAATCGATTTTTGCACTCTCGCAAACAATGCGTCCTGTTCATCCAAGCGTGAAAACATACCACACAAACATGATACCAAATGATTTGGGATAAAACACTCTTTCATAAGATGTATAATCATTCACTGTTCATAAATGATTTTTTAAATAATTAGTAATTTTCTAGGTGTAACCTATTTTTTGACTCACAGTGTATACACTTCAGTTGACATGCGTGAAAATTTTCACGGCGATCGGTCGTTTCACAGCCCTCCCCCCCCCCCCCCCCCCCCCGTATTAGAAAGATCTCAAATACCCCGGCCTCATTAGGGTTAATAGTCCAACCGTCAGAGCAGAGGCGGCGGAGCGACTTCCAAAGTGGGGGGGCACCAACAAAAAAGTGCACTTTCTGGGGAAAAAAAGGGCACCTACAAAGGGAAATCTCAAAGCGAAAATATACGATTTTTAGACATTGGTATATACCCCTAAAATTT
The DNA here is from genome assembly GCA_035222895.1 of Strongylocentrotus droebachiensis. Classification (NCBI taxonomy): domain Eukaryota; kingdom Metazoa; phylum Echinodermata; class Echinoidea; order Camarodonta; family Strongylocentrotidae; genus Strongylocentrotus; species Strongylocentrotus droebachiensis. The sequence continues at coordinate 6,459 of JAVYIG010017667.1, read as the reverse complement.
GATTACATTATCAGGGATGATTTCAATATTTGTTTCTCTTTATACATCGTATAAAATATTGCTTTTTAAAGCATCATACCTTGCAGTTGGGTGTGATGGTCGAAAAAATCATTTGCGAGCGAGGAAAAATATAAGATTTGTGATGTCACAGTGCGAAAATTACATCTTATAAAGGGAAAAAAAAACAATCCTCGTCGGGTTATAAATAAGCACATTTTCATAACAGCAAACTGAAAAGACCTTTGATAAGTAACATAATTATAACATCTATAAATGTGAGCGAGCTTTGGGAGATATTGCTCTTAGTCGCTTGAAATTAGGGCCACGTTTAATGATGAGTAGAAAGGGGGGTACTTATCGAAGGGATAAGACACTTATTAGAAAATAAAAGGAGCACGTGTCAAAGTACAAAGGGTTATTATCAGAGGTGAAAATGGGGCACTCACCAGGGATGAAAAGGCACTTATGAGGAAATTGGGCATTTGTCGACGGAAAAGAGGCAACCATCAGATTTTGATAGGGGCATTTATGAAAAAGGGATAGGTTCCTCATAAGAAAAGAAAAGGGGCACGTATCATTGTTAAAAAAGGTTAATTATCAGAGGTGAAAAGGGGCAAATACCATATATGAAAGAGGCACTTATGAGAATGAAAAAGAGGCACTAATAATAAAGGGAAATGTGCATTTGTTGAAAGAAAAGAGCACCGATCAGATTTTGATAGGGGCATTTATTGGAGGTGAAAGGGGGCTTTTATGAAAAGCGGAAATTATGAAGGAAAAAGAGCATTTATTAAGAAGGAAAAAGGGCACGTGTCAAAATAAAAGGAGGTGTTATTAGAGATGAAAAGAGCACTTATCAGGAGGAAAAGGGGTCACTTGTCAAAATAAAACGATTGTCTCTCAGAATTGAATAGGGTCATTTACCAGACATTAAAAGGAGCACTAGTAGGAGAATGAAAAAGGACTATTTTCATAGGTGAAAAGGGGCATTTATGAAAAGGCGAAGGGCTCTTTGTTAAATGGGGGCACTTATCATAAGGAAAAGGGGCACTTATTAGAAAGGAAAGGGGGCACATCTGAAAATATAAGGTGCGTATCCGAGTTAAAAAGAGGTAGTTATTGAAAGGGAAAGGGGCACTTCTTACAAAGGAAAAGGGGCAATTGTCAAAGTAAAAGGGGCACCTCTAAGATTTGAATAGGGCAATTATCAGGGGTGAAGGAGGCGCTTAACAAAAGTGAAAAGGGGCGCTTCTCGTATCCGAAAAGAGGCACTTACTAGAGATTAAAAAGGGCACTTATGAGAATGGAAAATAGACACTTATTGCAAAGGAAACTGGGAACTTGTCTGGGAAAAGAGGTACGTGTCAAAATTAAAGGGGCACATATCAGAGGTGGAAAGGAGAGGGGGCACATATCAAAGTAATAGGGGCACTTTTATGTAAAAAGGGGCGCTTCTTACAAAGTAAAAGGGGCACTTTTCCCATGGAAAAAGGGGCACTTTTTGGGTACTTGAAAAAGTGGGGGGGCACTGTGCCCCCCCTGCCCCCCCGGGTCCGCCGCCTCTGCGTCAGAGACACTTACTTCTGGTTAGCCACATGGGTGTCTTGATCCTGTCATAGTAGTCCGGCAGCTTGAGAGCCACAGGGTCCACTCGGTCCATGAAGGGCCAAGCAAAGCTCTTAGAGCGCTCTCCCATCAAATCAACCAGGATTCTATACCCCTGCTGGAGCTCTGGGGTTAGTCTACGCAGGACGGCCAACGCTGTGGGGTCGTTGCCCTTATTCTGTAAAGGGTGAGACAAAATAGACGAAATCCATCATTATCATCATCAAAAGTAATTAATATTCATCAAATTCAAGCTCTTGGAGCGCTCTCCCATCAAATCAACCAGATCCTGTAGCTTCATTCTGTTGAAAGGACAGTATCAAGAGATATCCGTAAAGCAAACAGAAGTCATACAGTTCAGAAATAAATTAGAGGTGTCGTGGGCCAGTGGGTACGTCACCGGATTATTCCGGCTGCCGGAGCTAAAGCTAGGGTGATCATTTACAAAGCTCACATAGGGACGTTATATAATGTGATATGCCAGTTTTGTTATTTTCTAAGCATGTGAAAAATTGACCTGTCCCTATTTAGGTTTCTTGAGAATGTGACATATTCAACCCCCCCCCCCCCCCCCACTTTGTGAAAGGAGGGATACCATGCATGTTCCCAAAATGTCCAGTAAAGGGGTACTTTTCACACATAAAAATTGCCAATTTTTGCTTGCAGTGTAAGTGCAGCTCATAATAAACAATACAGTAAAACCTGTTTATAAAGACCACCCAAGAGAGATAAGAAAAGTGATCTTTATGTACAGGTTCCTTAAAAACATCTTTCAATGAGAAACCATTTTCAAGGGAAACAAACAATGTGGTCTTTGTAGACAGGTGGTCTTTCTATACAGGTAGTCACTAAAGCAGGGGGTGTTTCATAAAGCTGTTCGTAAAGTTACGCATGACTTTACGAACGACTTGTATATGAAGTGCCAGATATAATGCCCAAAAGTTTTTCCTGATGTTTTAACAAAGTGTGACTATATTTCCAATAACCTCAATTAAATTATGGCAAAAAAATATACTTTGCATTAAAAATGTTTGTTTTTATAAGAACGTTAATCTACATCTGTCCACAGTTCAACTTTAGTTGAGGCAGTTAATAATGATTGAGCATCCCATTTGGCTTTTCATACGTAAGTCATTTGTAAAGTCATGCGTAACTTTACGAACAGCTTTATGTTTCACCCCCCAGGTTTGACTGTTCTTACCTTCTTAGATTGACCGGATGCGTCCTCAGAGCCCACCTGGTAGGAGATGTTTAAATGCACCGGTTTGTAACTTTTAGAATCTGTGAGCAAGATAAGAATAACAAAATTAACAACAACAAAATCTTCTTTAAAAATATGTCAACTGTTGTATATTTGCATAGATATGTACTAGCATTCCATGAATGTATTACGGTTAGCATAACAGGTGCATGTCTAGAATGTAAAGATGCGTGCACTCTGTTGCTTTAGCGCATTAAAACTCACAAACTTGAACTAAACTGTAGCGGAGCTCTTGTCAAGAGTGAATATGTTCGTCTCTCAATAATACGATACAGTAACGAACATTGGTATTTTATTTTTAGCACCGAGAAAAATGAGAAAAAAAAAAATCCATATTCCTTTTTATAGACAAAACAGAACAGTGGTTTGTTACTTCAAGAATCTGAAAATCAAATACTTTGAAATGTTTAGCACCTAGAAAGATGAGAAAACAAAACTTCAATTTGCATTTAGACATTGCAGTAGAGTGGTTTGCTTCAAGAATCAGGAAATTCTAAATTTCTAACAATTCTGATAAAACTGTAAGAACTCTAGAGCGAGTATCTTAGTGGTTGTGTTCCATCCGACCATCCCATCTACATACAATGTAGGTGTACCTGAGAATCTAAATATGTTCAACCCTTGTGCTTTAAAGACCGCCAATACTACTGGGCCAGAAGGAATTAGACCACACAGCGAGGTCACTGACAGGTGGCTATCTCATTAACTCAGCTCTCAACTAACATAAGAAAAAGAGGATCATGGGGGACCAACAGGCACCGATTGGGGAAGTTTTCTATATGGAGGGAGCAAGTAGCTACAAGTAGGACAGTGGGGCTTTAGATGACTTTAAGTAACACTATGCATTACTCAATAAAACACCTGCTGCCCCACAGACCAAATGCCATTCAATTTTCGACTGATTTGATTCACTCAAATAAAGATTTACTATGGTATAGTATTCAATAGCAATTTTTATGAAAAAGCCGAACAGTATAAGTACATGTACATCATGTACAGGAGCTAATTCAAACAAAATGGGTGTTATTTTGCCTAAGATGGACGTCAATGAGAAAGCAAAGAAAATTGAGATCTGTCATTGTTGACCCGCTGACTACTGAATTATCTAATTCTCATGAGCTTAAAGATAAAGTGGAGTTCTGGTCATGCGATTGCATTGTGATAGAAACGGTGTGGAATCGATCAGAAAAGGTTGATCATCTAGCATTTAAGTATTTGTGTGTATTGCAAGGTTCTGGAATCACCAAAATGATAAGAAATTTGGCCAAGTCTTGGTAAAGTGACAAGCTCTGTACACAGAAAGATGTATATGGGACTACACAAACACGTGGCGTAAAAATCTGTCGTGATTTTTACGATGTTACATGCCATATTTAGAATATGAAGGCATTTGAAGAGCCATGCTTTTCAGGGAACATGTTTTATCTGATGTTCGCATGATAACAATGATAACGCTCACAAATTATCTTTCACCTCTTCCCAAAACTCAACCTTCTCTTTAACACCTTGGACCAGTTTCTCAAAGTCGTCATAAGTCTAAGTTCGTGGACACCCCATAGAAACGTGTGTTCATTCTATAAAAACACGTTTCAATGGGATGTCTAAGAAGTTAGATTTATGACGATTTTGAAAAACGTCCACCTGAGAGGCGTTTCACAAAACTTGTCATCAGTTACAAATGACAGTTTTTGTATAAATAAGCTACTGAAATCCTTGCTTCTGATTGGTTATCAGCAGATTTGTCACTGATTTTTGTCATTTGTCATTGAAAAAAGGCTTTGTGAAACGTCCCCCTTGTTCCAGTAAGCAAGGGCTTTAAAGATAAACTCCAGTTCTGGTAAAAAAAGAAAATTAATTCTCACAGAATCAAACGAAACTTACACTGAATATTCAAGATTACAGATAAATGACATGTGCCAAACAATTTTGGAAGAAAATGTATACTGGCTGAGTAATGAGCATAGAAAGACAAGGAAATCAAGGTAGTACTAGCCCTGACACCATGTGTGTTGTCCCATATATAGCTCTCTGTGTACAGTGCTTGTTACTTTACCAAGACTCGGTCAAATTTATTATGATTATGATGACTCCAGAACCTTGCAGTGCACACCAATACTTACATGCTACATGATCAACTGTTTCTGATCCTCTCCACACCTTTTCTTTCACAATGCAATCGCATTACCAGTACTAAAGTTTATCTTTAAAGTTGTTTTTACCTGATCCACTTTGAACCCATACTTCCTGTTTAGGTTCAAACCCCTCCTCTTCTTCCTCCTCCTCCTCCTCAAGCGATGAGTCATCATCATCTGTTTCCATAGTAACAGAGTCAGAATCCATCTTTTCAGAGTTCTTCTGCTGCTCTTTAGACACCTACAATGTAAATCTCTGTATCTGCCTGAAGAAAAGAATTAATGAATTACAAGGTGGCCTTCTCTTTTTTGTTTTAACCCATTGCCAACGGGAACCAGGTGAGTCCTGTATTAAGTAATAATAATAATAATAATAATAATAATAATAATAGCCTAATAGTCCACTCCAAATTTTATTAAACCGAAACAGAAATTCTTTTTGCCCAATTGATCGTGAGCCCGGCAGCCACTGAGCAGCGCCAGATCGTTGCTCTATCCCTTATTGTTGAACGCCAAACAAGGTAGCAACAACTCCCATCTTTTAACGTCTTTTACCTTTACCTTTACCCGAGATTCTGGAAGAATGCTGTGTTCTCAGCAGTCGGGCTTCCAGTTCAATTCCATTTTCTTCCTTCTCGTAGTTGCCTAGTTGGGTGTCTTCTTGGTAGGTTTGTCTGGCTCAGTTCTGCGTCGGGTATTCTACTCATATGGGGAGCAGAACCGCTTGTCCTTCCATACTCGATCCAGTCTGGCTTTAAAGGCATTCACCGTGGTAGCAGTGACTACCTCTTCAGGAAGTGTGTTCCAGTCATTGATGACACGTTGGCTGAATGCATCCTGCCTAATCTTCGTTGAGCATCTTTGTTTTACGATCTTTAGACTGTGTCCTCTTGTGTTGCTAGTCGAGTGTTCAAAGAAGGTATCAACTGGGATGCGTTCAAGTCCATGGATGATTTGAAAACCTGAATCATGTCGCCTCGTCGTCTGCGATATTCGAGGGAGGGAAGGTTGAGCGCCCGAAGTCTCTCTATGTAAGGACGGTTGCGGATGTCATAAATCATTTTGGTAGCTCTCTTCTGCACCCTCTCTATGGTTTTGGAGTCTGTCTTGAAGCGAGGGTACCATATGGAATCTCCGTAATCTATGAGAGGTCTGACAAGGCCTTTGTACAGCTTTGGAATTGTGGACCTGTCTCTGCACTCAAAGCTGCGACGGATGCAGGAGAGTACTCCGTTGGCTTTCTTGACAGCATATGCCACATGGTTATGGAACTTTAGCTCGTCATCAATGAGGATGCCGAGATCTTTCTCCTCTGATGTAGCTTCAAGGACATCATCTCCAAGGGCATAGATGTGTTTGACGTTTCCTGGGCCTATGTGTAGTACTTTGCACTTTTGTGTGTTGAAGTGCATTTGCCATGTATTGCTCCATTCCATTAGTGCATCAAGGTCAGATTGGATT
>JAVYIG010017666.1:0-24964 GCA_035222895.1 Strongylocentrotus droebachiensis | reverse complement strand
CAGGGGGTGATTTGACTGGCAGATGCCTGTCTTCATATCATCCGGTAGCGTGATCGTGCTCTATCTCAAACAGGACGGTCTCCAGCCCGACGTCGGGAACGGATTCAGAGCTACTCTGCAATCAACAGGTAACGTTCTCTCGGACATCTAACATTAAAGCCCATCGGTACAAGTGTACCGGAGGGATTAGACCACCCTGAAAGGTCACATGACAGGTGGTTATCTCATCAAATCAGCTCGCAATTAACATAAGAAAAAGAGGATCATGGGGGACCAATGGTCACCAATTAGCCATTTTTTGCTTTATAGAGGGCGCAAGTAGCTACCAGTAGTGCAGTGGGGCTTTGATAGGAGCAAAACTTTCAACTTACTTACTAAACAGGCTACCTGTAGTTCACTCCTGTCTGTCTGGGCATAGTAGGCACCGAAACATGAATCCATTGTGCCTGGAAAAAAAGAAATGTTGGAACATTACTTTGTGAAAGAATCAATTCCACGATTATGATGAGCACACAAACTTATGCTCCTAAACCTGACTACATACAGCTAGGGGCTATATCGCAAGGAGATGATGCCTATTGGTCAATATACAAGTGGACTTAGACCGGTTCAACAAGAAATGTCTTCTGGTTTCAGGGGGGCAGCAGTTGTGTGAGCAAATGAGACTATTCTCATCATCAATATCAGTAGTGTAAATTCATTTAAGTCAAACTTAGAAAATGCATGGAAACCCAAATTTTGGTTACATTTTTTCGACCCTGATGTTTATTTCTCTAATACCTGAAATGCCCATCCTGCGGCAATTAACACAACCTACAGGAACCTCACACAGGACAATGCAGAGGGGGAAATAAATTTCCTATACTTTATTCAAGCATCAAGGTAAAACTTCAATGTTTATTTAAGGTAAATTCCCCCAAACACTTTTCTGCTCTTCAGACGCTGTGAATGTTCAGCCTGGCTGCGGTGGCTCTATCGCCTTGGATGAAAATGGTCTGGCCACTGCGACCATCCGCTCACCCTATTATGACGTCACAGAAACTACGGGCTCCAGCATCATGTGCTGGTGGTTCATCACTGCTCCATACGGCAATCAGGTCCAAGTCGACATCAATGACGTCACAACGACCACCAACGAGAGGGTAAGAATCACCGACGGGGCGACGCCATCGGACAATCCATCGTTCGAGCATACGTTCACCGGGACAGTCACGGTGGGGGAAAGGCTGTATTCTGGGGCCGGAGGTGTCATCATTGCTCTTGAGGATCTTTCTGTCGCTGGACCGAACGGACGTGGGTTTTCTCTGGAGGTATCCATCGCAGGTGAGAAGCCTATTTCCCCTGTCGTGTTCATCACGTAGCTTGACAATCTATATTTCCTTGAAAACAGTTCAGTAAAAGCGTAGGCGTAGTATAAACATGGCCAGAACATTGGTAAATCATAACACTCAGATTTTTTGTTCATTCTCCGATCTACACCCCCCCCCCAAAAAAAAATAAGCAAGAACATTATGTCACCACTAAAGACATGTTGTTTTACGATAATAATGTCCTAATAGCTAGCGCACGCGTGGTGCTATGTTACGAATTTGTGACCCCTATTGTCCGGGTTAGGCCATTAGCGACAATCTGCTGTTTCGGGTGATAGTACAAATGTCGATAAGGATCCTGACAGACCTTGGTGTCAAACCTTTGTCACCTCCCCTTACAGGGACTGCTGTTGTGACCAGCTATTAATCCATTGCTTACTGGAACCTGGTTGTCCCTGTGTTAAGCCTATGGGAATTAGATAATTCAGTAGTCAACGGGTTAACAAATTATCTGTTGATACGTGAGCTGGCTATTGTCCGCAATTGCACAAATATATATATGTTTGTAATTAAAAAAAGACGTGCTTCGATCAAGGGCCACGACTCGATCCCTCAACGGGTCCATATATCACTAGTAATCAGTGTGTGCCATGGCCCATCTTTCTCAAGGACCTGGCTATTGCGAGATCGTGGGTGACCCCCACTACACCTCCTTCGACGGGAAGCGATTCGACTTTCAAGGTGACTGCGAATACACCCTGGCAAAACCGTGCACACCGGAAACTGATCAACTACCCGACTTCCATCTCTGGGGGAACAACGTCAAATGGACACCTTCATCGAGGGTATCTCTTCTAAGGCAGATGTTCTTGAGCTACAATGGATCGACGTACTCCATCGGCCAGCCGTCGGGTCGGACTATCCGCGTTGATGGGGTCCAAGTGACCGCCCCCGTGAACCAGAACGGTGTGTCCATCACTTACGCATACCCACTTCTGGTAAGTGAGACACTAATCATAGGAAACGATGTCAAAGGAGTGCTAAATTAGTCACAATGATAAATAGATTAATGAATTGAACATTGACAGTTAGGGAGACGGTCGTTATTGGAGGATATTTGAAATCCTTCGTTAACGAGATAATTAGTAGAAACGTGGGGCCTATGAGTTACGGTACTCGCTGAGGCGCTGCACAGCAACTCCGTGTCAGTGATTTGTCCAGAGTTTTTCTTTTAAAACCATATTTAAGCCATTATTTATTGCCTACCAAGTTTCTAAATGACTGTTTGTAGAAAGATTTGTGTATCTGCTCCCACACTTTGGAATGAGAGAACCTTCTACGAACTAAAATTATTGATAACTTTGATTCCTTTTTTTCTGTACGTGTTTTTACATTTCTTTATTAAGCTATAGGAAGAAATAATAAGGTTAATATAAACAGAGATCTTTAATTGACCGTGCACATCATGTTAGATCTAAATGACGAATACAGTACTTTGCCTCGTTCATTCATCCTTCCCACGCCTTAATCAGATTATTTAGAGTGCCTTTTGTTTAAGAGTCACGTACGGTGGAGGCCATTTTTGAAAAATGCACCTCAGTAGAAAGTGTCTTGCAAAAGAACATTGGTGCCGCGGTTGGAGTCGGACCGCGCACCATGTGATCCAAAGTCCAACGATGTATCCACCCGACCAAAGACACCTCTAAACTTTGACCTTCTTTTTTTTTCTTCTTCTAATGGTCAGATCATTGAGACGGACTTCTGGTTGAGGGTCATCACGCACGATGAATGCCATTTTGGAAAGTTTTACTAAAGATAATGTCTTTCATAAGGACATGATTGATGCCGCCATGGGTATCGGACTGCGCACCATGACTTGTGATCCACAGTCCGATGACGTTTCGACCAGACCAAAACACTTCTAAACTAATTATATTTTTTCTTTCTTGTCATGATCAGATCATTGAGACAGAGTTCGGATTGAGAGTCACGTACGATGGAGCCCATTTTGGAAGGGTGTACCTCAGCCCAGCGTTCGCCGGCAAGACTTGTGGTTTGTGTGGAAACTTTGACGGCAACACAGACAATGATTTCACTTTGCCTGATGGGACAGTGGTAAGATTTTGAAACATAACTGAAATAGTTTGCTTCTTATGAATATGTCACTGTCACTTGCAATTAGGGAGCATGGGTTGTTGTGAGTGTTGTAAGTACATATTGGCTCAACTGATTGTTTAAGCCGCCATTATACACTGTAAAAAAAAAAAAATCGAAATAACTCAATAAAATTGAGGAAAAGAATTGCCTTATTTTGATTAAGTAAATATTACCTACGGAATCTTAAGTAGAATTTACTTATTTTGCTGAATAAATTTTTACTCAGTTAAATCGAGTTACATTAACGTAAATTATTCAAGTATTGTAATCATTTTAGATAATTAAAAAAAAGCTATGATAGGATTACATATTGCACGATTTGGTACCTAATCACTAACTTATCACTAACACTACTTCTATTTAAGATTTTACCGTATATATATATTTACCACCATCACAAACTATTACATACGCTTCAATTCGACACATATTGAAAGGCTCCAAATTTTATATATACTTGATCGTAGCATCTTAAAAGAAAAATTGGTTGACAATTTTCTGAAATATCAAGTTTTGATTTGTTTTGAACTGGGTAACAATTAAAAATTGTCTTGTCTTTGCTTAGCCATGTTAAATGAATTAGTAAATGTTTTTAAGTCCTTAAATTTTCATTCAACCACAAAAAAGAATTGTTTTATTTAAAAAAGAGTTTAATTTGGTCTTACTGAATATTCATAAATTATGTAAATATTTCTATTACGCACTGCATCGGTCCTTACTTTAAAAAGATAAGAATAATCAACATAAATTGTTTGAGTATTACGTATAATTTCTGATTTTGAGTTAAAATTACTAAATTAATACAAGCTGAAATAACTTAAAGTTCTTAAGTATTTGATTTTACTTAAATATTCCACGTATGTTCTACTTAATTGAAAGTTTGAGTTAGCAAGACTTAAATTTAGTGCGTAAGTGGCAAAACTAATGTTTTCAAGTAAATTCTACATGGAAAAAATACGTAAAAAATACCAATGAACAAATTCTTTTTTACAGTGTACTACACAGTGGAGAAATTTAATAGTGCGATTCATTGCCTACAACTCATGTTGTTATTAGTAGTCATATCATTATTTATATATATTCTAAATCAGGAAGATATCATATGTAATATGATTGCGATTTCTTCAAAAGTACACTGTAAAAAAAAATTTGTTCATTGGTAATTTTTACGTATTTTTTCCATGTAGAATTTACTTGAAAACATTAGTTTTGCCACTTACGCACTAAATTTAAGTCTTGCTAACTCAAACTTTCAATTTAGTAGAACATACGTGGAATATTTAAGTAAAATCAAATACATAAGAACTTTAATTAATTTCAGCTTGTATTAATTTAGTAATTTTAACTCAAAATCAGAAATTATACGTATTACTCAAACAATTTATGTTGATTATTCTTATCTTTCTAAAGTAAGGACCGATGCAGTGCGTAATAGAAATATTTACATAATTTATGAATATTCATTAAGACCAAATTAAACTCTTTTTTAAATAAAACAATTCTTTTTTGTGGTTGAATGAAAATTTAAGGACTTTAAAACATTTACTAATTCATTTAACATGGCTAAGCAAAGACAAGACAATTTTTAATTCTTACCCAGTTCAAAACAAATCAAAACTTGATATTTTAGGAAATTGTCAACCAATTTTCCTTTTAAGATGCTACGATCAAGTATATATAAAATTTGGAGCCTTTCAATATGTGTCGAATTAAAGCGTATGTGTTAGTGATTAGTGATTAATCTTAAATAGAAGTAGTGAATGATTAGTGGATGTTACTTGTTAGATTAGATGGGTACCAAATCGTGCAATATGTAATCCTATCATAGCTTTTTTTTTAATTATCTAAAATGATTACAATACTTAAATTATTTACGTTAATGTAACTCGATTTAACTGAGTAAAAATGTATTCAGCAAAATAAGTAAATTCTACTTAAGATGCCGTAGGTAATATTTACTTAATAAAAATAAGGCAATTCTTTTCCTCAATTTTATTGAGTTATTTCGACTATTATTTTTTTACAGTGTAGGATTGCATGAGGCTCGTACAGGGAGTGTGTCATAGGCTTTACTCTACAAACCTTTACGTCGGGTATTTTTGAGGTGTCGTGGTATAGTGGTTCATTAACTTTGCTCTCTTTCCAAGGGTTGAGGGTTTGGATCTCAGCCAGGCACTAACAACCTTTGGACAAATGTTTAATTCATTTTTTCCACCCTCCAACCAAGTGCAAATGGGTAGGCCTAGTCTATATTTGGCGGCCAGTTATAGCCGAGGTAATAGTGTTGGCGTAACGGATATGTGAGTCGTATAAGAAGTCTTGTTAGTATTGTTGTCATTATTTTTATTATTAATATTATCATCATTTTTATAAACATTACTACTAATTTCATCTACAGTAGATGTGAAGTTATTAGTCACTGGACATAAATGTCAGTCTACCACTTTGTGAGGCTCCTGAGCACTGTCCAAGATCACTCCGTGAACTCACACGCGGTCGCGTATAAAACATTACCCTATGAAGAAATCTCAACTCCCTGTCAAACAACACTTTAAAGGTATAGACCAGTTTTGGAAACGACCCCTTTCAAAAAATGAAATGGAAGCTCTTATTACCAATCATGTGAAAGAATATGTTTTGAATAATACGTGATGATACAAATTGCCGGGAAACCGCCTACTAATTGATATATTTGGTAAATTATCATATCGATCTGGCATGGAGAGATATCGCGCACGTGACGCGTAGTCCTATATACATCTTTCTGTGTACAGTGCTAATTGTAACTTTACCAAGACTGGGCCAAATTTCTTATCATTTTGATGATTCAAGAACCTTGCAGTACACACCAATACTTATATGCTAGATGATCAACCTTTTCCGATCGATTCCACAACGTTTCTTTCACAATGCAATCGCATGGCCAGAACTGGTCTATACCTTTAACCTGAGTATTAAACAGCATTTTTAAGAAATGTTTTCATTCATTTATTTAAGAGTCACTCATTTTGTCAACATTTTCAACAACTGGTAGATTTTAAAAGCATTTTTCCTCGAAAAATGTGTACATATTTGTACAGGTTACCCCCCCCCCCCGGCCCCCCCCCCCACTCAGTGTTATTTAGGGTACGCATATGCTCGTACCCTCTTTTTGAAAGCACCCCCTATCTGAGGACTGCCAACATTTCCGAACCCCCCTTTCGCGGGCTTTTCGCGGGCTTTTCCTGCCTTGGAGACCCCCCTAAATCAGGAAAAATGCTCAATGTACCCCCTTAAATTCGGAATAATTTCTCAGGAGTCCAAAAAGATGAGAGAAAAAAAGAAAAACACCCCCTTTTTAAAGAAATCTCCGGGTGAAAAGTCAAATACACCCCTTTTTTTACAATTCTCGGGCCGGACTTTGTCGCACGAAAAGTACCCCTTTACCGGACATTTTGGCAACACGCATGCGGTCATTCTGACCTCTGAGTGGGGGGGGGGGGCCCATAAAAAAAAGAAATGGATGTATAGTACCCCTCCCCCCCCCCCCATCACCCTGGGAAATACCCCCTTGTCGATACCCCACTATATACACTATATATTTTTTTTTAAGATGCCCTTTGAAGAAGAAAACAAATTATGATAATGAAGGTTAGAACGTGGGAATCGTTGTATTGTTAGGGTATTAAAGTTCAATTATTAATATCGAGAACATGTTCGTTCTTATCAGAAATGCCCTTTTGAAATGCATGGCATTCCTTAGGATTCGAATAAATATACATGACTCTGACTCTCTATCTTGATTGGATTGCTTAATAACCCCATGCAGACAGATGACGTCAACCTGTTCGGATTCAAATGGAGTGCGGACGAAGACTTCTGTACCCTGAGCATGGACCCTACGAACGATCCGTGTGAACAAGACGCGGCCCTAGCCACCCGGATAGAACGGACCTGTGCGATCTTCGACCCCGTCAGGAATGGAGGTAAACACAGGGGCGCAGTAGCGTAGCGCGAGTCCGCCCATCAAGGGTGCGGGGTAGGGGGGGGGGGGGGCTGGGCTCTGGAATGATTAGAGGCACGGCTTCTCTTACTCAGAAAGTGAACGCGTATGGTTTCTCATTCACCCGTTGACTACTGAATTCTCTCGTTCCCCAGTGGGTTATGCAGGGGCCGACCGTTTCCAATAGACAATGGGTTAAGGGAGGATGCGGGAGGTGGTCCAGGTCTCTTCTTTACTTGTCTTTCACTCCTTCTCCTTTTCACTTTCTCTTTTCTCGCTTTTTTAACTTACATTTTATTTCTACCACTCGATAGGGGAGAGGGGTGGCACGTGCCTCCAGGCCCTTGTAGATAAGCCAAGTACGTGCCAAATGATGTCTAATATCTACGACTTCAGATTTATTAAGGTTTATTTTGTGATTTGTTTGAAGGTATCTTTGGAGACTGTTCAACCTATGTTGACCACTTCAGATTTATTAAGGTTTATGTTGTGATTTGTTTGAAGGTATCTTTGGAGACTGTTCAACCTATGTTGACCACTTCAGATTCATTAAGGTTTATGTTGTGATTTGTTTGAAGGTATCTTCGGAGACTGTTCAACCTATGTTGACCACTTCAACTACTTTACGTCCTGTCAATTTGATCTCTGCTACACACATGAACTGAACAAAGTCATCTGCGCCAGCGTACAAGAGTACATCATACTCTGCCAGACCAGAAACCCTGGCGCTGTCATCGGAGAATGGAGAAACCTTATAGAGCAATGTTGTAAGTACATACTTCAGTTATGGTTTCACAGGAAGAAGCCTTATACTGCAATGTGTTGAATATGTATATGAAAGCGTTGGTATCGTATGTAACAACACTATACTACAATTTAATAAGGTTACACCATAGCATTCGTTTATGGGTAGGAACCTTATACTGCAGTGGGATGAATATGTACTTGCATATGTAAAAAAAACAAGATGGAAAGAACTTATGGCAACATTTTTATATTGTGTTAGGCTTGTTGTGTCTTAAATGTGTCAAGATTTTGAGTAACCACTAATATAAAATATAAAATATAAAGAAGTAGATAACTATATATGTTCTGATCTTAAATATACAGAGTGAGTGATTTCAAATTCGGTGTTGTGGCTGGTGTTGGTGTTCTCACAACACCAACACCAGCTTTCAACACCGAACTTGAAATCACTCATTGTTCCGCGATAAATTCATGATTACCATTCTCCGGTTCATCAAGTTGCATAAATAGCCTCACCAACAAAAAATTAAAGACATTGTGGCTGGTGTTGGTGTTCTCACAACACCAACACCAGCTTTGAACACCGAACTTTAAATCACTCATTGTTCCACGATAAATTCATGATTACCATTCTCCGGTTCATCAAGTTGCATAAATAGCCTCACCAACAAAAAATTAAAGACACGCACACACTCGATGTACAGTATTTCTCTTTTTCATACTTTGCCACTCCAAAGTTAAAGTTTAATATCAATCAACTGAAAAAAACTCTACCTCAAAAAAGCTTTAACTGGCGTTCAATAGGTAAACGATTCACAAACCTTCTCAACAAGACGTTTTAATGTCCACTGATGATGTATCAAAATTGGAATGTCTCTTTGTAGAAGTAATATTTGAAGCTGATATCTTGAATACAGTAAAGCCACATCCCCCATCTCAAGAGCAATTAGACATGACTGGTACACTTTAACTGATCTTGTTTCCATCAATCTGTTACAAGGAAATGTTGTGAAATGTAAATAAAGAAAACTCAGTTATATTCATCCTTTATGAGTATTTTTTTCGTTTTTCAATTCCAGCTTTCGATTGTCCAGAAGGAACCGAATATCAGATGTGCGGTATCGCCTGCCCCAACACCTGTGCCGACCGCACAGCGGCCCAGAACTGCCCGCGGCCCTGCCATGAGACATGCTTGTGCCCCGATGAGTTGGTGCTAGATGGTGAAAAGTGTGTCGCCGTCGAAGATTGTGGATGCACCTTGACTAACAATGTGTACCTTTCTGTAAGCAGTCTCACCTTTTTTCCAGTCTGTACCGTGTGAGTCAAAAAAAAGTTTACACCTAGAAAATTGCTAATTATTTTAAAATTCATATATGAACAGTAAATTATTATACATCTTATAAAAGAGTGTTTCATCTCAAATCATTTGGTATCATTTTTGTGTTGTATGTGTTCAAGGTTGGATGAACACGAGGCATTGTTTGCGAGAGTGCAAAAATCGACTTGCGCCAAAGTGATGCGTACAGTATGTATTATGTTGGGATTAGTGGAGTGAGAGAATGAATTAAATGTATCAAATGAAATGCATTGCATATGCTTTTTGCAAAGGGCAAAGTCACACCACCCACACACACGCGCACAAATGTTCGTTGATATTTCATATTCGATATTTGATATGTGTGGCATGATTAATTTTGTTAGGGATGTTATTTGGATCTGCCAAGACCGAATTAATACCCAAATCCAAATTGTTTTATTCAAACATCACATAAAGCTATGGTCACAAATCAGAGCAGCGAACGACCGATCAGTAGCCTGCTCGGTCGCTGCTGGAATTAGGCATCGCCCAGCGATTAGGTCGGTGCCCGGGCGGCGACCGCCCAGGCACCGAGCGTATTTTGGGCGGCGAGTGAAAAGTGAGCAGGCGCCGCCCAAATTTTAACTCCGCGCTAAAACTTCAGCGGCGACCGAGCGATGCCCTAAAAACGAGCGGTGCCTGGGCGGCCGCCGCTCGGTGGACGGGCAGCCGCCGGGCAGAATTGGTTAAAAACTCGCCGCTCGGCCGCCGAGCAGTCTACTTTTGGGTAATGTGACCATAGCATAAGCAACTTTGGCAAGTCGATTTGTGCACTCTCGCAAACAATGCCTCGTGTTCATCCAAGCGTGAACACATACCACACAAAAATGGTACCAAATTATTTGGGATAAAACACTCTTTCATAAGATGTATAATAATTTACTGTTCATAGATGATTTTTTAAATAATTAGCCATTGTCTAGGTGTAAACTTTTTTTTGACTCACTCTGTAGAGCGGTATCACAAAAGGGTTGTTCAGATATGGCGTGGTAGCTAACCGCTGCAAAACAAGCGGCCGCAATTTTCTTTGTTTGTTCGGGTAAAGGAATGGCAACAGCGTGCAACAAAGGACTCGCGCGTAGTTACTGATCTCTCCGTTATACGACACAGAGAAGTGAAGCATATTGCTTTAAGTCATCATAAACAAAAATTAAAAACAGTCTCTTTGCATTTTTCTTCTAAACTGCTTGCTTTTACATAGTACATTCACGCTGTATTCATACTGTTTCAAGACTATATTCCCTCTATATCACCCAGTTTTCAAAACGTGTTGACCCCTTTTTTAAACAGTGTGTTCACTTCATGTTCACACAAGTTACACAGTATTTAACATTGCATTTATAATGGCTCCAATAAATACCACTTTCAATTTTGTTTTGTTGGTATTACAGTCTGGGGACATCTGGATTACTCCCGAAACGTGTGAGGAAAGATGCGGGTGTGAAGGGGGAGTGGTGACGTGCCAACCTCTCGGCTGTGGGGAGAATGAGGCCTGCGTCGTGAGGAATGGAGTCAGGGGGTGTTACTGCCAAGCCAACTTCATCCTCAACAATGATGGAGAATGCGTACAAGGTACGTGGTATAGGGGTTCAGTCACTTGACTCTCAATCCAAGAGTTGAGGGTTCGAATCTCAGCCCAGCACTAATGCCCTTTGGCAAGACATAAATCAAAATTTGCCACTTTCCACGCAGCTGTAAACAGGTACCTGACAATTGCTTGGGTAATAATAATTGCAGGGCATTCAGGAAGAACTGCACTGATGCTGATGAGGCTTCCCCGAGTAAACAAAATCATTTTTCATACTACCAAGTATAGTAGAAGTAGTAGCAGTAGAAGTATTGTTGTTATTATTAATGTTATAATTTTTTATGATAATAATACTAGTGATGATAATAATAATATCGATAATAAATATACTGATAATACTATTAATACAAATTATTATTATTATCACTACGAGCATGACTGCTTTTTAGTGGATCCCCCCATTTACTCAGAAATTAAGAATTTCTTGTAATAATTTTACTATGTGTAAAGTGTTTTTGTATAGTTACCAAAAATAAAATGAATTATGTACATTAATTTCTTTCATACTTTCTGTAATCATAATACCTTTGTTTATCTTTCTATTGGAAATGAAATAAATATGAATTGAATTGAATTGAATTGAATCATTATTTATCATCCTCATTCTTCTTCTGCTTCTTTTTATCATTATATTTCATCTGACCAGCACCTGCTACCTGCACCATCTCTGGTGACCCTCACTACACGACCTTTGACCGGTTCACCCATCACTTCCAAGGTGACTGCATGTACACCCTGGTGAGGCCCTGCCAAGCCTCCGACCTCTACCCGGACTTCCACATCTGGGGGGACACCATCAAGACGAGCCCTGCCGCCACCGTCGCCTACCTGCAGACGGTCTTTCTGCTTCTCAACGACACCACGTATACGCTGGCTCAGGGGAAGGCGCTCCAGGTCGACGGCGTGGCAAAGTCTAGCATCAACTACCAGGACGGATCCGTCCGTGTTTGGTCCGATGCTAGCTTTCTGGTGGGTCACATCTCAAGGAATTGCTTTCCTACCGTCGGTTTTGAGCCATACGAGCGTGAAAGGCTATTTCAGATATGACGCGGTAAACCACTGCCCCCCAACCCCCCCCCCCCAAATCCAAGACGCCTCCTTAAGGCCAAGGAGGCTAGAAGGCGGGTTGATGATACTCACCAAGGCACGTTGTTTAAAGCCCCAATGTACTACTTGTAGCTACTTGCTCCCTCTATATAGAAAACTTCCCCAGTCGGTGCCTGTTGGTCCCCCATGATCCTCTTTTTCTTATGTTAGTTGAGAGCTGAGTTAATGAGATTGCCACCTGTCAGTGACCTCGCTGTGTCGTCTAATCCCTTCTGGCCCAGTAGTGTTGACGGTCTTTAGGACAAGGAGAGAAGCGCATCGTTAAAGCTTGCCAAGGCGCCTTGGTGGGCTTTAACAATTCACCTTCTCGACTTAAAAAAGGTGCCTTAGTAAGTTTTAACAAGTGCACCGGCCTTCTCGCTGCTCGTTTAAGCTCCCGTAGAGCTCATGTTCTTTCAAGAGAACTTCACCATGAATGTTAGCAAAGTTATTTTCTATTTATTATATAAAGCAAATCCTCCATAACATTTATATTTCTAAAGCACCCACCAAAATCATATTTCCTAAACTATGCGAGACAACGCCAAAGTCCTGACGTTCGAAAACCTCTTTTTATAAGACAGAGGAGTGGGCTCTCATGTGGAATTTGACACCATTCAGGTGTTAAACCAATAACAGGTGTTGTCAATCACCAGAAGGGGCCTGCCTTCACTTTACGACCAATTGGTCGTATGTAAATGCCAGGAATGGATCCAGGATTTTCTAAAAGGGGGGAATGTACAATTTTTTTTAAAAACATTCTTTTAAACTTTATAGATTAGTGGTTTGAATAAAGCTAAAATGATTGACAAATCTGGATTTTCTGTTGAAATTCATACGGAATAAGTCCTTGTATTTGCATAAATGTGGACTTTTGATCTTACTAACCCTCCATTATTTTTATATATCTATTTATTTTTTCTCAATTTTGAACCTTGAAAACATCCATTTCCTAGACCCTGGAGACAGCATTTGGCGTCACGATTCAGTTTAGTGGTGGCTCTCTAGCCTACATCCAAGTATCTCAGGAGTTCTGGAACAACACCTGTGGTCTTTGTGGAAACTTCGACGGTATCAGCTCAAACGAATATACAACGAGTGATGGAAGTTTGGTAGGAAAGCTTTTCAAATCTTTGTAATAAAGATTTATTTCTTGGATAATTACTATTCATTCTGATACACATTGTAATTGGTTATTGGCTATTGGTTATTATATATTAACCCAAATTGTATGTAATTACAATATTTTTAGGCTGCTCAGAGCAACTACAAATTCGTTATGTGCCTATTTGAACGGTTGGTTGATGTAACCTAAAAGAAGAAATACAGTTTTTAATGAAAATCAATGTACATTTCCATTTTGATTGGACCCTAACATAATTAATGGGCTTTTCCTTCGTTCTCCTATTTCATTTGAAGTTATTGTATAAACTGAACATTCTTTGTATGTGTTTATTTGCATTTGCTGTTTAAAAAAAAATGAAAATAAAATGAATAAAAGAACGAACGAACAAATATTGAATCTTGAAATGTACTGACATGTCACGTACTTCTTTTGATCCGATGCAGACTGGTAGTGTGGATGTGTTCGGTAATAGTTGGCAGACAGGTTCCCAAGAATGCCAGGGTATCGTCACTCCACCCAACCCTTGCGATGTGGATCCTGATGCCCAAATAGCGGCTCACGGAGCCTGCAACAACCTCAATAATCTCAACGGTAGCGATGTAACGTTGAGCTTATCCGTGCATGCACTTAGGTCCTTCTTAAATGTCTATGATCAAAGACAACTCATATCTTAAGGCAATTATTAAACATATTCCTGTCAAGTACAAGAAATATGACAGCTCGTCCCCGACATAGATATAATCATCCAGAAGGTATGACACAAGGTATTTATTTGCATAGTAATAAGAACACACTGCAGTCATACATAGTTAACTTAATTATTTATACGTCTTTGTTGATTGATGTTTTTGTGTTTTTCGAAACTCAAGATTAAACGTGGTATGGTTGAATTACAGCCTTTGTTGAATACTTTGATTTACATGTAAGCTTTAATATCTCACAATCTCAAGAAAAATGAATCGGGACAAATCAATTTTTAAGTACTTAAACCTGGTAATAAGGGTATTTAATCTACGTTGAATCTTGGTGGACCACGTAGTATCTGGCAAAGTGTTTTTAGCGAGGATCCAATCGTTAAATTTCTTAATCTAAAGCTTAAGTATCAGTAGCATATCATTAGAGCCCTTTCGCAAAAACAACAGAAGCAAAGGCGACGGGAGAATTACGGGGATACAGCTGTTCTGTAGCGTTTAGGGAACGGACGCTACAATGGCCGCGTACGTTTGAAAATCAACAGGACAGCTAGAGACAATTCTGGTTCGCGCATGCGCAGATTGTTTTTCGCTTTCGTTACCGTCGTCTTTGCCTTCTGTCGTGTTTGCCAAAGCGCGCTAATGTCGGGAGTAGGTCCACCTTAATTGAACGAAAATACCTTGCCTCAAGGCCCGATTGAAATTTCAAGCAATTCAAATATTTCTTCAAACTGCAGGACCGTTCCAGACTTGCTTGGACTTTGCGGACCCGAGCGATACGTACACGTCATGTGTCTTTGACGCATGCGTACTTGGTGCCGACGACGACGCAGTATGTGACCATTATGAGCAGTACGCACATATTTGTCAAACTCTTGGACAGCAAGCCGGTGATTGGAGGACTCCTCTTGCACAGTGCGGTAAAGTGTTACTCGTTCTGCTCCTTCCTTTACCCTGAGTTTCTGCTCCTTCCTTTACCCTGGGTCGCTTCAACTATTAGAGATGATGATGATGATGATTCATAACAATAATAGTAATAATAAACGTACTAAAGATATGAAGAAGCTGATGATGATGGCTCACAGCATTTATATAGCGTCATATTTCTGTAATTTGACGTAAATGATATGATGAATTTTTATAATGATCAAACAGTATTGTTTTCTCTCTCTCGTTTAATTTCTTAGAATTCACCTGTCCAGCAAACCAAGAATACAACTCATGCGGCTCGCCATGTCCTGCTACCTGCACCAACCCGACGGCCCCCGATACTTGCCCGACACCTTGTCGTGAAACGTGTACCTGCTCCGAGGGGCTACTGTTCGATGGGGAGTGGTGCATCGAACCAGACCAATGTGGATGCAGCTACGAGGGTTCATACTATTCCGTAAATAGAACCTTCTTAAAATCCCTTTTTAAAAATGTTTACAGCCATTTTAGAACTGCAATCCAAATTGCAATATATAAGTTTTCAATTTGACTATGCCCTGGATAAATTAGACATGATAAAAAGACAAAACGATTTTCAAACATTAGAGTGTGTTCGAGTTCTGGTAGTGCCATTGCATTATAAAAATATAACTTTCTGAAAGCGATTGGAAAACGTTGCTTTTGTATGAGATAATTAAGGCATTGTTGTATTCAGAGTCATCATAATTATGAGAAAGTGACTCAAATTTGCTGTAAGCCACATGCAGTTCACGCACATTCAGATATTGGACAACAAACACACATGTGACATCGAGTTATGGTCCGAACTTTCAGATATTTCCAGTCATTATTTGAAAATGAGGGCATTTGAAGGATAATTCATTCCAGAATACATTTCTACCATATGATTTAAAATTATTCTTCCAAACTAATATAAAGAGAATGAGAAAGTGCACAAGATAGTTTCATCTTATACCAGAACTCAAGCTTTTATAATTAAGGCTCGTCTTGATATGCCACGGTGAACCGCCACCAAAAAGAAAAGAAAGTTCAGCGGTTATTTTTTTAAACATTTAAATGAATGGCAACTGCACATTATTAAAGGCATATTCACTGAACCAGGGATGTAAAGCGTATTACGCTTTACGTCTCTTAAAAAAGCTGTCGCGGTTGTTGCCGCGTCATATCTAACACAAGCCTTTTAGAGACTTCGGTGGTAAGCGTTTTATAAGTAACGTTTTTTTAATGATTATTATTATTATTATTATTATCTTCTCTAAACAGAACAGTACGACTTGGACTAGCGTGGACTGTATGACGTCATGCTTGTGTGTGTCAGGTGACGTAGTGTGCGGTACAAACACGTGTCAACCCAGTGAGGCGTGTTCACTGGACTCTCAAGGGGCACCCGGATGCTACTGCCGACCTGGGCTTAACCGCATCGAAGGCATATGCGTTGGAGGTAAATAATTCATACATAGAGACACTGATGGAGTTCCTATATAGAACAGAGGAACTCCACCATTATTATGTAATATTTCTATTCACGCGCTATGATTACCATTATTTTTCATGAAAATATTTTAATGACAACGAATTTGGATGGAGAAGAAAAAAAACGCTGATGTCCAGTCGTAACTCTTTCTAAAAAAGAAAGTGTTCTACTTTGTGACTATAAATGTATTTCACTCGAATATCTTGCTTTTATTGCCCTCTTTCGGTTGGTATGTGTAATTTGTAACGGTAATACAGTAGACACGGTCCGTTAACATATACAACTCAACATGTTGTGACTTAATATACCGTCTTTTTTTATGTAGTGGAGGCAGTACAGTTGGGACCAAAACCCAAGCAATTGAAAATGTCTTGTGATATATACACATCGACTTTTAACTCTGTTTTAATAATGATAACGTGCTGAGCAAGAAAGCAAAACAAAATGGTGTGAAGTTTGGCGCGTCGTCTTGCACAGTAATTAATGGCTCGTTCAGTTTTTTCCTTCTTTTATGATGACGTAAAGTGTTGTTAGCTTCAAATTTCTGTATCTCTTAAGAGCTCAGTGACTACACGCTCGTCCTACACTCTTATTTCCACGGAGTCAAATTTCACTCTAAATGGCGTCAGCTGGGAGTCAACTCTATTCCTAGTTAAAGTGACATGGATTCCGAATCAATTTGACTCGGATCATGTGGCATCAGCTGAGAATTGACTCAATTCAGAGTCAAGATGACTCCTTTTCCGTGTCACTTTAACTAGGAATAGAGTTGACTCCCAGCTGACGCCATTCAGAGTGAAATTTGACTCCGTGGAAATAAGAGTGTATGTTACGTGCAATTGTCATTTATTTACACGTAAAGAACGTGGTGGCTTTTTTTTTTGCGGTGGTTCACTGCGCCGTATCTGAATAAGCCTTACAAAGCTGAATACTATATGAAACACCATTCATTGCCACGTAGAGAATCACTTTGAAATATGAATGAATATGAAAGTTAACTAATTTTCTACTTCATTCAACATCGTATAACTTATACATGTATATCATCGCACGCGCCTCTCAAATTCTTGTCTGTAAACGTAATGCTATATGTATTTTATATATATAATGATGTAAACAATAGAAAAAAATCCCTTTATTTTGGTATCTACCGAGGCTTCATCACTCCAACAAATTATTAATAAGAGCATTATTTTTGAAGTTTTTTCATTGATAATTCCTGACTAATTCTCCTATCTGTTATATTTCATTTTGTCTTAACAGAGATTCCGCCATCTGCAGGTAAGCTATAATCATTGTATGTATGTTATTACCAAAGAAGACAAATAAGATGTCAGTCAGTCACTCAATAGTGTCTGACAGTGAAGTCTAGAAGGAAACGGGTACAACTCCTTAAACTCATCTCCACTGCTACATGTTTACATGAATTCATCATTGCATGGATATAGAGTACAAAAACACATACATACCTGTAAGGTTGATGCCTTTGCATTCAGTGTAGAATATAACTCCTCATGAAGATCCTTTCCGCGTAGTGTCAGGTCAGTCAGGTTTGGCATGGAACAAAAAGGTTCTATTAGCTGATGTGAAGAGGCTGATGTTGGACACCCAACATACTCCAAAACAAACAAAAAAACATTTTGGGGCAACATAAAATGGACCCCTAAATTTTCAAACCAAGGCTATCCAATATACAGATATTGACTGACAGGGGGTATATGACATTCTTCGGACCTGACGGGAGTTATATTTTCCCTCGTGCCAATATTTTTGAAAATATAACCACTTGGGAAAATATAACTCCCTCCAGTGGTCCGAAGAATGTTGTATTACACCCCCTGCCAGTCAATATCTGTTATAATTGTATTATAATTGATGATATTTCCACCCTCTCCTTCTTCTTCATTTTCTTCGTCGCCTCTCCTTATCCTCCTCTCTTGCTTTTTCATCTTATCCTCATCATTTATATTACCATAAATATCATTATCAGATATCAATCTTATAAATATATAAACATACTTTACAGAAACATTGTTCCTAAGTTATTAAATACTTAATAAATTCCAGGTCCAGAAATGGACTTGAAATGAGACCACCCTGTTGAAATAAACTATAATAAGAAATTTTGATCATAATCATTATCATTACTGTATTGTTATCATCACAATTATTTAAAGTATATGACAGGGAAAGGCAAACTTAAGATACATATTAACAATATAATTAAGTGATTAAACTTCCAACTTCCAATTGTAGAATACTATCTATAAACTGTTGCCAATTTAATGATCGTCTTCTATACACCAGAGATACGCGTTGCTTGTGACGGGTTCGCTATGTCCGCCAATGTGAACGATGCAGCTATCATAGAAGATATTGAACGAGATGATTTTACCGCTGGAGATGTGGTGTGCGGTGTGTTCACTTATGATCAGACCGCGTTCACATTCGAGAAGTTCTTCGAGTCGTGCGACGAACATATCGCTCGAGCAGAGGTAAGTAAAATATGCATATCGTACAACATCAACGGTTTTTTGTTTCATTGAACCTGAGTCTACAGCCCTCTAGACCGACAGTTTCGGTCTCACAGGCACTCTGACAGTCTGACACCTTTAGGGATGCAGAAGGTCTAATAAATCAATTAAGTTTAATTAGTAGCTTAAGCTTAAAAGTAGCTTAATTATGGCAGTTATTGTAATTTGTCATTGATTAAAGATATATTATACCTGGCCCGGGTCCCCTTTATCGATCGTTTCTTCCCGTTATTTGTTGTTTTGTAGAATAATTTTATTTCTTCAATGCATTTCCGAAATAACTTTTTTTAAATAAATTAGTCAAAGTAATATGACATAGATATTATAATAACATGCCAACATTATATATGAAAACTTTTACATTATAACAATTATTGTACAGTTAAATTAAATATTATCAATACTGAGTTATCATTTTATGTGCACAATCATATCAATCTTTCCCTCTGTCATTTCTTCCTGTTATTTGTTTTTTTTTTAGAATAATTTGATTTCTTGAATGCATTTCTGAAATAACATTTTTTTTTAAATTAGTAAAAATATTATGACATAGATATTATAATAACATGCCAACATCATATATGAAAACGTTTCATTATAAACAATGGCTGCTTATAAGTATCGGCTTGCATGGTGATGTAGATATACATATATTGTAACCGCAAGCCTACTGTATATTATAACAATTGTACAGTAAAATAAAATATTATCAAGAAGTTATCATTTTATTGGCACAATCATAATTTTATAATTCTTTACATCGAGCAGGTAGCAGAGAATGATGTCATCTTCGCTGATGTCGCCACTGCGCCTCTAGATGTACTCACCGTCGGAGCAGCGAACCCGGGAGAGGATAACGCCCGAACCGCCATCTTCTGTGAATTCCGACCTGTGTTAGCCGGGGTGTTAGCCAACTTAGCCTAACTCTGATACATGGAGTCGTTCCAATTTGTGCATTTTAGAATAATCACTTCCAAAGTGATGGATGTGCTTCATGAATACGATTTATTAGCCCTTTACAAAAGAATACTTCCACTTGTGTATCATAGAATGTACCGCCGGTGCATAAATAAATAAGGATTACATAAAGGAATAACTATTACATAAATGAATAATGATTTCATTAACACGTATCAAATAATCGTCTCTATGGGTATTATTGTGTACAAATGACATTTATCTGCCCATGCGCAGATAGTATTTCAGAAGTGGCCTGTTAGGAGGAAACTACTAGAAATGTGCAGCATTCCGCTTATGGTATTTTTATTTTTCTGTTTTTTTTCTTTATGGTTTAACTTTTTGGTTACATGTATATCATATTCATTCAAATAGAATATCCATATATTTGTCAATATTATCTACAAAATATATATCCTTCGGATTCGATTAGAAACAAGCTGTTTATTAGCTTTCAAATAGAACTCTTATCTTTATCATGTTTATCAATTATATACGGTAAATTTTCCATTCTATTAGCTCTCATGTGTCACCATCAATAAGTTAACGTCGTGTTATTGTCGTCATTACGCATGAAGGCAATATCATATATAGTTCAACCGCTGTTTCTCTCTTTGTCGTCATTTTAAAAGGGAAGCGATTCACTCTTCATTAGGAGCCTATGCATTATGAAAAGCAAACTAGTGTACCCAAACTCTTACTGGGGCTCTGCCTGAAAGGAAATGAGAAGTAGGAAATACGTATTTTACTTGTATATTAAGATATCTTCATGTCCAAGGTCACTAATAAGTTAGATGAAGACCAAAATGAAAGTTCGAACGAAGCAAATTAACCCATAATTGGCGACATAACAACAATTTTAACTCTGGCAGCGAACTCGGTAAACTAGTGTCTCTTTCTCCCTTCTCCATTCATTTCTCCCTCTATCATGCTTATTTCTCTCTCTCTCTCTCTCTCTATCACCTCATCAAGGTCTAGGTGGGGGTGGATTATAGTGCTAGTGTTCACTTAGGGCTTATCACAATCTCAGCTCTAGTACAAGTAGTAGTGGTGAAAGTCAAATGGGGGTTTCAATTTTAAACGTCATGGGATATAAATGTTTTCTTTTAATATAACAATTTCATCTTTCGGCATGATAATGAAATAAAAGCAATCCCAAACAGAAGCAGATATTTTGGAAATATATTTCTATTCCAACAATTGCTTTTTATTTAGCTATCTTTTTGTTCCTGATCAAACGATATAAATTATGATTGGAGCATAACATTTCCTTGGATTGTATGGTACAATTTCACTGAATCTACATTAAATTTCCCTATTAGCATGAACATGTATTCGAAAATACTCAATCTGTATCTCTTTTTATAAAATTGATGATGAGGATGATGATGGTGTTGGTGATGATGAGGATGATGATAATGACGATGGTGGTGATGATAATGATGATGCATGATGATGAAGATGATCTGGAGATATTAATGATGATGAAGAAAACAATGATGGGATTGAGAGGCTGATCCGGTGGTGGTGATATTAATGTATATTTTGATGATAATGACAATAAGACTGATAATGACTCTGATAATGATGATGGAGATACAATGTAGTAATAATGATAATGGTGATTATGAGGATGATAACAATGGATGGTGATGATGGTAATCGGAAGACGGATAAAGATGTTTTGCTTTGTATTATCTACTATTCATGAAAATGAATCACACGTATAGATCTCAACCGTTTAAAGGCCCCTCCAAAAATAACTTAATAGAAGCAGAAAAATCAGACAAACCAATCAAAAAAGTTGAGCAAAATTGGATTACTAATAAGAAAGTTATGAATTTTTAATGAAATGAAAAAACTTTGAAAATAACAAGACAAATTGGCAACTCACTCATGAGTCTGTGACGTCATGTCCTCACTTTCCACTAATTATTTTCTTTATATTGATAATATAAGTTTCCTATTTTCTCCCTAAGAATCTTATTTCTTCACACCAGCATCCAAGTTAGATTGATACTAATATGTTTTTGTGAGGATGCACTAATACACAGTAATTTTTGTTCTCCAGTTAAATCATGAAAAATGTGAATTTTGATAAACTATTTTTTATAAAAATCAATTATTATGAATATATAATATTCAGAAAATAGTATCAATTCTTTAAAGTTCATTAAAGATTTTGTGAAATGTCATGCACGCAATACCTATGATACATAACCTGGGCAAGGGCATGGGAAAATCAAGTTTTGGGGGATAAAAAGGGAAATTAAAAGGGATTAAACTATATAAAGCAATTAATAAATTGTGAAGACATGACGTCACAAACTGATAACCATATCGGCAATTTGTGTTGTGATTCTCATTGTTCCATATAGTTTTACATACTTTTCAAAAATTCATAACTTTCTTATTAGTTATCCGATTTTGCTCAACCTTTTTTGATTGGTTTGTCTGATTTTTCTGCTTCTTTTGAAAGTTAGTTTTTTTTGGAGTGGACTTGCTCTTTAAGTAAAATGCACCTTCGGTAGTAGATAACATAAATGCTGATGTATATATAATTACTCTAAGTCTATAGTCAATAAAATGTGTAAAATGTTAAGCTTGTACAATCAAATAAAAGACGGTAAAAGACACAAATAAACCTTAATTTATTACAGAGTGGTTCCTGTAAAACGGTATAAGATATTCATATTTGGACAGAAAAAAAGAAAGAAAGTAAATCATATAGAAACATTTGAAACAAATTGAATTGGTTTTCATTTTGATACTTCTACTAATTAGGTCAGACCTATTAAAAAAAAACACATAAATATCAAAGAAGTGGGAGAGACATTGGATAAGTCAGTGATCAGGCGCGGATCCAGGATTTCTTAGGGGGGGGGGCCCAAATTTGAAATTATGCGAGCCAAATATTGGTACGTAATGGTGACCAACAGTGACGTAATGCGGGGAGGGGGTCGGTGCAGGGAGGGGCGAGTATCCCCCGCCCTCCTCCGCGAACGCGGAAGTTTTGACGTTTCATTAAATTTAAATTAGATTCGTTGTACCGTTCTCAAAAATAATTCTCGTCTGAATTTAGTTTTTCCCCTCCCGCGCAAAGCGCGGAAAATTTTACGATTTATTAAATTATTACGATTCTTTAGAGAGTTCTCGACTCTTAATCCTCGTCTGAATTCAGCCCCCCCCCCCCCGCCTCTCCCCGCGCAAAGCGCGGAAGCTTTTACGTTTCATTAAATCATTCGAAAGAAGACGATTCGTTGTATAGTTCTCGACTCTTAATCCTCGTCCGAATTCAGGTCCCCCCCCCTTCCCGCGCGAAACGCGAAAGCTTTTAAGTTTCATAAGATTATGAGAGAAAGAAGACGATTGGCTGTACAGTTCTCGACTCTTAATCCTCGTCTGAATTCAGTTCCCCCCCCCCCTCCCGCGCTAAGCGCGGAAGTTTTTAATTTTCATTAAATCATTAGAGAAAGAAGACGATTTGTTGTACCGTTCTCGAAAATAATCCTCGTCGGAATTTAGTTTTCCCTCCATCCCGCGCAAAGCGCGGAAGCTTTTACGTTTCATTAAAGATTCGTATTACCGTTCTCGCCTCCGAATCCTCGTCTGAATTCAGGTTCCCCACTCCCGCGCTTCGCGCGGAAGCTTTGGACGTTTCACAAGATTATGAGAGAAAGAAGACGATTCGCTGTACCGTTCTCGATTCTTAATCCTTGTCTGAATTCAGTCCCCCCCCCCCCCCCTCCTGAGCGAAGCTTTGACGTTTCATTAAATTATTAGAGAAATAAGACGATGCGTTGTACCGTTCTCTATACTCTTACTCCCTTTTTGGTGTTCTTTGTCTGCTCCTTTTTCTTCCTACGTCCTCTTCCGATTTGGAGGGACCGCCCCCCCCCCCCCCCTCTGGCTACGCGCCTGCGGTCAGATAAACACATTTTGATACCTTGTCCGACCCCGCAAGCTCAGGGGTTTAAGGCAATACATTACGGTCAGCGGCTGAGCCGGCCCCGGAAGCTCAGGGGACTGAGGCGTTTAATTAAGGTCAGATGAGCATTTTTTTGTATACCTTATTATTTTATGAACACTGGCAGGTCACTATTTGGCGTGGGTTCCGGGGGCGGAGCCCCCAAAAATCAGGGGTTTTAGGCATTAAATTACCGTCAGATGAGCATCTAAGGGCCCGCCGTAGGGTCCTAGGTGGAATCCAGGGGCAGAGCCCCCGGGAGCTTAGGGGTTTTAGGCATTTAATCACGGTCAGATGAGCATATTTAGATTCCTCATTAATTGTTAACACTGGCAGTTAACTATTTTTTCTTTCTTGCTCTCATTCTATTTTATTTCTCTTTTTCAAAAAAGTGGGGGAGGGGTGGGGGGGGGGGGGGGGGGGGGAGGGAGCTCGAGGCTCCAATCCGCGCCCCACTTCGGGCCTGACATGTAGGAATCTCAAGAATCATATTTCTTGCCTGGCTGTAAATTTAGTAATTTGTCATTCTCCAACAAACACATACAAACGTATTTACTAAAAAGTGAGGAAAAATCTCGGAAATTATGTCATTTCTTTCCCTTTCCTTCCTTCTCTCTTATTTTTTTTGATTGGGGGGGGGGGGAGGGGTCAACAGCCTGGAGGCAAGGCCCTTTCGGCCCCCCGATCTCCTTCTTCCCCCTTTTCTTTTTTTTTTCTTCTTCTTTCTTTCCCTTCTCTCCTCTTTCCCTTTCCCTTCTTTTCCTTTCTTCTCTCTTTTTTTTTTTTTTTTTTTACAGGGGGGGGGGGGGGGCCAAGGCCCGCTCGGCCCCCCCCCTGGATCCGCGCCTGTCAGTGATGATGAAATGTGCCATATTACAAACAAATAATTGAAGATAAAAAAACACAGCGATGGGAAACAACTCTTGGACGATAGAAGAGGTGTTGATTATCGTAGGGCGACTTCAGAGTTGGGTTCGTGACAACTAGCCTGGACTTCCGGTAATTTTCAATGGGCGGGTCAAAGTTGCCTGACAAC
>JAVYIG010017665.1:0-24968 GCA_035222895.1 Strongylocentrotus droebachiensis | reverse complement strand
GTTTTCCTTTCTTGAAATCAGACTACAGCCCCAGTCTATTCTTTTCTTATGCATGGGGATATTGAAAGGCCTTGTCGTCCCAGACAAGGATAAAAAGCTCATTCAGTAGGCTACCTTTAGGGACAATACTTTAAAATAATGCTGTCATTGTTGCAATGTCAGGAATGCTATTATTACCTCTTTGGTGATCCACGTATTTGCCAAAAGTATTCGCTCAATGAAGGGAGGGTCGGATTTTTTTTCTTCAATTCATTAATTGATGCCATGTCTGAAAGAGCTGAGTAGTTTGTTACGTAACTATTCAAAAATTGCAGGTGCAAGCTATTGAAAAGCCAAGCTTCTTTTATTCCTTGGTGCCCTTTTAATGAATTCGTATCGTATACTAAATTGAATAGACCCGTGTTCTATTTATTATGCTATGTCAGGGCAGTGACCTATTGTCATATCACTTTAAGTTAAAGTCAGTAGTTTGCAGAATAA
Organism: Strongylocentrotus droebachiensis; assembly: GCA_035222895.1. Classification (NCBI taxonomy): domain Eukaryota; kingdom Metazoa; phylum Echinodermata; class Echinoidea; order Camarodonta; family Strongylocentrotidae; genus Strongylocentrotus; species Strongylocentrotus droebachiensis. The sequence continues at coordinate 24,488 of JAVYIG010017665.1, read as the reverse complement.
ATGAAAATAACATAAAACCTCCCTATATATATCAGTAATATCAGTAGCTGAAAGAAAAAAATAAGGGCAATCTTGACAACATCGGACTACAAAAATAATAATAAATATGCCTCCCGAAAGCGTGAAATCAGTAAATCGGCATATTTCGTAAAGTCATTATCATGCAGAAAGTGTTAACAACAACAAACGAACCAGAGAATAGCAATGAGGCAAAGTGGTCTTGTGGATAAGACTGATCGCTTCACAATGCAATGTATCCGGTTCGACTCCCAGCTTCTCCTTTTTTTTTTTTTAATTATTATTTTTCTTCACCCCATGATATTGACTTTCCATCTCTTTTTTTAAAGGGGACACCCCCCCCCCCTCCCCCCACCTCCTAAAAAAGGAGTAAATAACATGTGATACTCTTTCCTCTTTTTTTAAGAGCGACTTTTTGAATTACTTAGACGTTAGAATACATCTTTTGATACATCTACAACAATAAGTATCAATATGAAAAAATACATAGAGATTGGCAGTGTGACACATTTAGTCTAGTGGATAAGCAATTGCCTGGTAACTGGAAGGTACCGGGTTCGACACCCAGCTAGTGTTTTTTTTTTTAAATCTTTAAAAAAGAAAAACGTCTTTTGCTACATCTACACGATAAGTATCAATATGAAAAAATACATTGAGATTGGCAGTGTGACACATTTAGTCTAGTGGATAGGCAATTGCCTGGTAACTGGAAGGTATCGGGTTCGACACCCAGCTAGTGTTTTTTTTTTTTTAATCTTTAAAAAAGAAAAACGTCTTTTGCTACATCTACACGATAAGTATCAATATAAAAAAAATACATAGAGATTGGCAGTGTGACACATTTAGTCTAGTGGATAAGCAATTGCCTGGTAACTGGAAGGTACCGGGTTCGAAACACAGCAAGTGCTTTTAAAAAAAAATCTTTGTAAGAGAAAAACTTATGTTAAACCCCCTTTTATCTCACTCAAAGTCCATATTTATCGCTATAATTCTTTTAATTGATTGATACAATTTAAAAAAAAAAAAATATTATTATTATTATTTTTTTTGGGGGGGGGGGGGGGGGGGGGGTAGCTGGCGGTCGTCAGCTAGCTGGCGGTCGTCAGCGTGGCCTGCGGCCGGTAGCGGTAGCCACAGAGTCATGTCCATTTTAAAAACTAGATTCAAGAGCCTCTTATTGCCAGGTTAACAACGTTTTTTTACATTTTCAATCACAATTTCCTCGTTTAAATCACTCTCTACTGTCCCATACTATCCTTTTCCAGCCTGTAAACAACTCATTTGCAGCATGCATGCAATGAACGGTGCTTTACTCCTCCTATACATTTCATAAAAGCGCCCTAATCTTGCACGAGGTGAGACAAAGGGCCTTTTACATTTGAAAGCATTCACCCCACCTCGCCTGTATACCCGAGCAGAATTAAATGGTGCTCAACAATAAAAACCCACAGTCTTGGGTCAAGATCGAGGTCTATATTTTTTTGTTTATTTAGTTATTTGTTTTAATTGACAGTACTTTTACATATTAGGTATATTAGATACTCTGTTTTAAATACAATCAATTAGACTGTCGAGCAATGAATTATCTTTTGCTTCTTGTCCTAAAACATAATTACTGGATTTTAAAACGGTATCATTTGAATTTTCATTTCCCAGCATTATTTTGAACTGTCCCGAAATTGTTTTCCTTTCTTGAAATCAGACTACAGCCCCAGTCTATTCTTTTCTTATGCATGGGGATATTGAAAGGCCTTGTCGTCCCAGACAAGGATAAAAAGCTCATTCAGTAGGCTACCTTTAGGGACAATACTTTAAAATAATGCTGTCATTGTTGCAATGTCAGGAATGCTATTATTACCTCTTTGGTGATCCACGTATTTGCCAAAAGTATTCGCTCAATGAAGGGAGGGTCGGATTTTTTTTCTTCAATTCATTAATTGATGCCATGTCTGAAAGAGCTGAGTAGTTTGTTACGTAACTATTCAAAAATTGCAGGTGCAAGCTATTGAAAAGCCAAGCTTCTTTTATTCCTTGGTGCCCTTTTAATGAATTCGTATCGTATACTAAATTGAATAGACCCGTGTTCTATTTATTATGCTATGTCAGGGCAGTGACCTATTGTCATATCACTTTAAGTTAAAGTCAGTAGTTTGCAGAATAAATGAAAATAACATAAAACCTCCCTATATATATCAGTAATATCAGTAGCTGAAAGAAAAAAATAAGGGCAATCTTGACAACATCGGACTACAAAAATAATAATAAATATGCCTCCCGAAAGCGTGAAATCAGTAAATCGGCATATTTCGTAAAGTCATTATCATGCAGAAAGTGTTAACAACAACAAACGAACCAGAGAATAGCAATGAGGCAAAGTGGTCTTGTGGATAAGACTGATCGCTTCACAATGCAATGTATCCGGTTCGACTCCCAGCTTCTCCTTTTTTTTTTTTAATTATTATTTTTCTTCACCCCATGATATTGACTTTCCATCTCTTTTTTTTAAAGGGGACACCCCCCCCCCCTCCCCCACCTCCTAAAAAAGGAGTAAATAACATGTGATACTCTTTCCTCTTTTTTTAAGAGCGACTTTTTGAATTACTTAGACGTTAGAATACATCTTTTGATACATCTACAACAATAAGTATCAATATGAAAAAATACATAGAGATTGGCAGTGTGACACATTTAGTCTAGTGGATAGGCAATTGCCTGGTAACTGGAAGGTACCGGGTTCGACACCCAGCTAGTGTTTTTTTTTTTTTAATCTTTAAAAAAGAAAAACGTCTTTTGCTACATCTACACGATAAGTATCAATATGAAAAAATACATTGAGATTGGCAGTGTGACACATTTAGTCTAGTGGATAGGCAATTGCCTGGTAACTGGAAGGTATCGGGTTCGACACCCAGCTAGTGTTTTTTTTTTTTTAATCTTTAAAAAAGAAAAACGTCTTTTGCTACATCTACACGATAAGTATCAATATAAAAAAAATACATAGAGATTGGCAGTGTGACACATTTAGTCTAGTGGATAAGCAATTGCCTGGTAACTGGAAGGTACCGGGTTCGAAACACAGCAAGTGCTTTTAAAAAAAAATCTTTGTAAGAGAAAAACTTATGTTAAACCCCCTTTTATCTCACTCAAAGTCCATATTTATCGCTATAATTCTTTTAATTGATTGATACAATTTAAAAAAAAAAAATATTATTATTATTATTTTTTTTGGGGGGGGGGTAGCTGGCGGTCGTCAGCTAGCTGGCGGTCGTCAGCTAGCTGGCGGGCTGGCGGTCGTCAGCTAGCTGGCGGTCGTCAGCTAGCTGGCGGTCGTCAGCTAGCTGGCGGTCGTCAGCTAGCTGGCGGTCGTCAGCTAGCTGGCGGTCGTCAGCTAGCTGGCGGTCGTCAGCTAGCTGGCGGTCGTCAGCTAGCTGGCGGTCGTCAGCGTGGCCTGCGGCCGGTAGCGGTAGCCACAGAGTCATTTCCATTTTAAAAACTAGATTCAAGAGCCTCTTATTGCCAGGTTAACAACGTTTTTTTTTACATTTTCAATCACAATTTCCTCGTTTAAATCACTCTCTACTGTCCCATACTATCCTTTTCCAGCCTGTAAACAACTCATTTGCAGCATGCATGCAATGAACGGTGCTTTACTCCTCCTATACATTTCATAAAAGCGCCCTAATCTTGCACGAGGTGAGACAAAGGGCCTTTTACATTTGAAAGCATTCACCCCACCTCGCCTGTATACCCGAGCAGAATTAAATGGTGCTCAACAATAAAAACCCACAGTCTTGGGTCAAGATCGAGGTCTATATTTTTTTGTTTATTTAGTTATTTGTTTTAATTGACAGTACTTTTACATATTAGGTATATTAGATACTCTGTTTTAAATACAATCAATTAGACTGTCGAGCAATGAATTATCTTTTGCTTCTTGTCCTTAAACATAATTACTGGATTTTAAAACGGTATCATTTGAATTTTCATTTCCCAGCATTATTTTGAACTGTCCCGAAATTGTTTTCCTTTCTTGAAATCAGACTACAGCCCCAGTCTATTCTTTTCTTATGCATGGGGATATTGAAAGGCCTTGTCGTCCCAGACAAGGATAAAAAGCTCATTCAGTAGGCTACCTTTAGGGACAATACTTTAAAATAATGCTGTCATTGTTGCAATGTCAGGAATGCTATTATTACCTCTTTGGTGATCCACGTATTTGCCAAAAGTATTCGCTCAATGAAGGGAGGGTCGGATTTTTTTTCTTCAATTCATTAATTGATGCCATGTCTGAAAGAGCTGAGTAGTTTGTTACGTAACTATTCAAAAATTGCAGGTGCAAGCTATTGAAAAGCCAAGCTTCTTTTATTCCTTGGTGCCCTTTTAATGAATTCGTATCGTATACTAAATTGAATAGACCCGTGTTCTATTTATTATGCTATGTCAGGGCAGTGACCTATTGTCATATCACTTTAAGTTAAAGTCAGTAGTTTGCAGAATAAATGAAAATAACATAAAACCTCCCTATATATATCAGTAATATCAGTAGCTGAAAGAAAAAAATAAGGGCAATCTTGACAACATCGGACTACAAAAATAATAATAAATATGCCTCCCGAAAGCGTGAAATCAGTAAATCGGCATATTTCGTAAAGTCATTATCATGCAGAAAGTGTTAACAACAACAAACGAACCAGAGAATAGCAATGAGGCAAAGTGGTCTTGTGGATAAGACTGATCGCTTCACAATGCAATGTATCCGGTTCGACTCCCAGCTTCTCCTTTTTTTTTTTTAATTATTATTTTTCTTCACCCCATGATATTGACTTTCCATCTCTTTTTTTTAAAGGGGACACCCCCCCCTCCCCCCACCTCCTAAAAAAGGAGTAAATAACATGTGATACTCTTTCCTCTTTTTTTAAGAGCGACTTTTTGAATTACTTAGACGTTAGAATACATCTTTTGATACATCTACAACAATAAGTATCAATATGAAAAAATACATAGAGATTGGCAGTGTGACACATTTAGTCTAGTGGATAGGCAATTGCCTGGTAACTGGAAGGTACCGGGTTCGACACCCAGCTAGTGTTTTTTTTTTTTAAATCTTTAAAAAAGAAAAACGTCTTTTGCTACATCTACACGATAAGTATCAATATGAAAAAATACATTGAGATTGGCAGTGTGACACATTTAGTCTAGTGGATAGGCAATTGCCTGGTAACTGGAAGGTATCGGGTTCGACACCCAGCTAGTGTTTTTTTTTTTTAATCTTTAAAAAAGAAAAACGTCTTTTGCTACATCTACACGATAAGTATCAATATAAAAAAAATACATAGAGATTGGCGACACATTTAGTCTAGTGGATAAGCAATTGCCTGGTAACTGGAAGGTACCGGGTTCGAAACACAGCAAGTGCTTTTAAAAAAAAATCTTTGTAAGAGAAAAACTTATGTTAAACCCCCTTTTATCTCACTCAAAGTCCATATTTATCGCTATAATTCTTTTAATTGATTGATACAATTTAAAAAAAAAAAAATATTATTATTATTATTTTTTTTTTGGGGGGGGGGGGTAGCTGGCGGTCGTCAGCTAGCTGGCGGTCGTCAGCTAGCTGGCGGTCGTCAGCTAGCTGGCGGTCGTCAGCTAGCTGGCGGTCGTCAGCTAGCTGGCGGTCGTCAGCTAGCTGGCGGTCGTCAGCTAGCTGGCGGTCGTCAGCTAGCTGGCGGTCGTCAGCTAGCTGGCGGTCGTCAGCTAGCTGGCGGTCGTCAGCTAGCTGGCGGTCGTCAGCTAGCTGGCGGTCGTCAGCTAGCTGGCGGTCGTCAGCGTGGCCTGCGGCCGGTAGCGGTAGCCACAGAGTCATGTCCATTTTAAAAACTAGATTCAAGAGCCTCTTATTGCCAGGTTAACAACGTTTTTTTACATTTTCAATCACAATTTCCTCGTTTAAATCACTCTCTACTGTCCCATACTATCCTTTTCCAGCCTGTAAACAACTCATTTGCAGCATGCATGCAATGAACGGTGCTTTACTCCTCCTATACATTTCATAAAAGCGCCCTAATCTTGCACGAGGTGAGACAAAGGGCCTTTTACATTTGAAAGCATTCACCCCACCTCGCCTGTATACCCGAGCAGAATTAAATGGTGCTCAACAATAAAAACCCACAGTCTTGGGTCAAGATCGAGGTCTATATTTTTTTGTTTATTTAGTTATTTGTTTTAATTGACAGTACTTTTACATATTAGGTATATTAGATACTCTGTTTTAAATACAATCAATTAGACTGTCGAGCAATGAATTATCTTTTGCTTCTTGTCCTAAAACATAATTACTGGATTTTAAAACGGAATCATTTGAATTTTCATTTCCCAGCATTATTTTGAACTGTCCCGAAATTGTTTTCCTTTCTTGAAATCAGACTACAGCCCCAGTCTATTCTTTTCTTATGCATGGGGATATTGAAAGGCCTTGTCGTCCCAGACAAGGATAAAAAGCTCATTCAGTAGGCTACCTTTAGGGACAATACTTTAAAATAATGCTGTCATTGTTGCAATGTCAGGAATGCTATTATTACCTCTTTGGTGATCCACGTATTTGCCAAAAGTATTCGCTCAATGAAGGGAGGGTCGGATTTTTTTTCTTCAATTCATTAATTGATGCCATGTCTGAAAGAGCTGAGTAGTTTGTTACGTAACTATTCAAAAATTGCAGGTGCAAGCTATTGAAAAGCCAAGCTTCTTTTATTCCTTGGTGCCCTTTTAATGAATTCGTATCGTATACTAAATTGAATAGACCCGTGTTCTATTTATTATGCTATGTCAGGGCAGTGACCTATTGTCATATCACTTTAAGTTAAAGTCAGTAGTTTGCAGAATAAATGAAAATAACATAAAACCTCCCTATATATATCAGTAATATCAGTAGCTGAAAGAAAAAAATAAGGGCAATCTTGACAACATCGGACTACAAAAATAATAATAAATATGCCTCCCGAAAGCGTGAAATCAGTAAATCGGCATATTTCGTAAAGTCATTATCATGCAGAAAGTGTTAACAACAACAAACGAACCAGAGAATAGCAATGAGGCAAAGTGGTCTTGTGGATAAGACTGATCGCTTCACAATGCAATGTATCCGGTTCGACTCCCAGCTTCTCCTTTTTTTTTTTTAATTATTATTTTTCTTCACCCCATGATATTGACTTTCCATCTCTTTTTTTTAAAGGGGACACCCCCCCCCCCCTCCCCCCACCTCCTAAAAAAGGAGTAAATAACATGTGATACTCTTTCCTCTTTTTTTAAGAGCGACTTTTTGAATTACTTAGACGTTAGAATACATCTTTTGATACATCTACAACAATAAGTATCAATATGAAAAAATACATAGAGATTGGCAGTGTGACACATTTAGTCTAGTGGATAGGCAATTGCCTGGTAACTGGAAGGTACCGGGTTCGACACCCAGCTAGTGTTTTTTTTTTTTAAATCTTTAAAAAAGAAAAACGTCTTTTGCTACATCTACACGATAAGTATCAATATGAAAAAATACATTGAGATTGGCAGTGTGACACATTTAGTCTAGTGGATAGGCAATTGCCTGGTAACTGGAAGGTATCGGGTTCGACACCCAGCTAGTGTTTTTTTTTTTTAATCTTTAAAAAAGAAAAACGTCTTTTGCTACATCTACACGATAAGTATCAATATAAAAAAAATACATAGAGATTGGCAGTGTGACACATTTAGTCTAGTGGATAAGCAATTGCCTGGTAACTGGAAGGTACCGGGTTCGAAACACAGCAAGTGCTTTTAAAAAAAAAATCTTTGTAAGAGAAAAACTTATGTTAAACCCCCTTTTATCTCACTCAAAGTACATATTTATCGCTATAATTCTTTTAATTGATTGATACAATTTAAAAAAAAAAAAATATTATTATTATTTTTTTTTTTTGGGGGGGGGGGGTAGCTGGCGGTCGTCAGCTAGCTGGCGGTCGTCAGCTAGCTGGCGGTCGTGCGGTCGTCAGCTAGCTGGCGGTCGTCAGCGTGGCCTGCGGCCGGTAGCGGTAGCCACAGAGTCATGTCCATTTTAAAAACTAGATTCAAGAGCCTCTTATTGCCAGGTTAACAACGTTTTTTTACATTTTCAATCACAATTTCCTCGTTTAAATCACTCTCTACTGTCCCATACTATCCTTTTCCAGCCTGTAAACAACTCATTTGCAGCATGCATGCAATGAACGGTGCTTTACTCCTCCTATACATTTCATAAAAGCGCCCTAATCTTGCACGAGGTGAGACAAAGGGCCTTTTACATTTGAAAGCATTCACCCCACCTCGCCTGTATACCCGAGCAGAATTAAATGGTGCTCAACAATAAAAACCCACAGTCTTGGGTCAAGATCGAGGTCTATATTTTTTTGTTTATTTAGTTATTTGTTTTAATTGACAGTACTTTTACATATTAGGTATATTAGATACTCTGTTTTAAATACAATCAATTAGACTGTCGAGCAATGAATTATCTTTTGCTTCTTGTCCTAAAACATAATTACTGGATTTTAAAACGGTATCATTTGAATTTTCATTTCCCAGCATTATTTTGAACTGTCCCGAAATTGTTTTCCTTTCTTGAAATCAGACTACAGCCCCAGTCTATTCTTTTCTTATGCATGGGGATATTGAAAGGCCTTGTCGTCCCAGACAAGGATAAAAAGCTCATTCAGTAGGCTACCTTTAGGGACAATACTTTAAAATAATGCTGTCATTGTTGCAATGTCAGGAATGCTATTATTACCTCTTTGGTGATCCACGTATTTGCCAAAAGTATTCGCTCAATGAAGGGAGGGTCGGATTTTTTTTCTTCAATTCATTAATTGATGCCATGTCTGAAAGAGCTGAGTAGTTTGTTACGTAACTATTCAAAAATTGCAGGTGCAAGCTATTGAAAAGCCAAGCTTCTTTTATTCCTTGGTGCCCTTTTAATGAATTCGTATCGTATACTAAATTGAATAGACCCGTGTTCTATTTATTATGCTATGTCAGGGCAGTGACCTATTGTCATATCACTTTAAGTTAAAGTCAGTAGTTTGCAGAATAAATGAAAATAACATAAAACCTCCCTATATATATCAGTAATATCAGTAGCTGAAAGAAAAAAATAAGGGCAATCTTGACAACATCGGACTACAAAAATAATAATAAATATGCCTCCCGAAAGCGTGAAATCAGTAAATCGGCATATTTCGTAAAGTCATTATCATGCAGAAAGTGTTAACAACAACAAACGAACCAGAGAATAGCAATGAGGCAAAGTGGTCTTGTGGATAAGACTGATCGCTTCACAATGCAATGTATCCGGTTCGACTCCCAGCTTCTCCTTTTTTTTTTTTAATTATTATTTTTCTTCACCCCATGATATTGACTTTCCATCTCTTTTTTTTAAAGGGGACACCCCCCCCCCTCCCCCCACCTCCTAAAAAAGGAGTAAATAACATGTGATACTCTTTCCTCTTTTTTTAAGAGCGACTTTTTGAATTACTTAGACGTTAGAATACATCTTTTGATACATCTACAACAATAAGTATCAATATGAAAAAATACATAGAGATTGGCAGTGTGACACATTTAGTCTAGTGGATAAGCAATTGCCTGGTAACTGGAAGGTACCGGGTTCGACACCCAGCTAGTGTTTTTTTTTTTTAAATCTTTAAAAAAGAAAAACGTCTTTTGCTACATCTACACGATAAGTATCAATATGAAAAAATACATTGAGATTGGCAGTGTGACACATTTAGTCTAGTGGATAGGCAATTGCCTGGTAACTGGAAGGTATCGGGTTCGACACCCAGCTAGTGTTTTTTTTTTTTTAATCTTTAAAAAAGAAAAACGTCTTTTGCTACATCTACACGATAAGTATCAATATAAAAAAAATACATAGAGATTGGCAGTGTGACACATTTAGTCTAGTGGATAAGCAATTGCCTGGTAACTGGAAGGTACCGGGTTCGAAACACAGCAAGTGCTTTTAAAAAAAAATCTTTGTAAGAGAAAAACTTATGTTAAACCCCCTTTTATCTCACTCAAAGTCCATATTTATCGCTATAATTCTTTTAATTGATTGATACAATTTAAAAAAAAAAAAATATTATTATTATTTTTTTTTTTGGGGGGGGGTAGCTGGCGGTCGTCAGCTAGCTGGCGGTCGTCAGCTAGCTGGCGGGCTGGCGGTCGTCAGCTAGCTGGCGGTCGTCAGCTAGCTGGCGGTCGTCAGCTAGCTGGCGGTCGTCAGCTAGCTGGCGGTCGTCAGCTAGCTGGCGGTCGTCAGCTAGCTGGCGGTCGTCAGCTAGCTGGCGGTCGTCAGCTAGCTGGCGGTCGTCAGCTAGCTGGCGGTCGTCAGCGTGGCCTGCGGCCGGTAGCGGTAGCCACAGAGTCATTTCCATTTTAAAAACTAGATTCAAGAGCCTCTTATTGCCAGGTTAACAACGTTTTTTTTACATTTTCAATCACAATTTCCTCGTTTAAATCACTCTCTACTGTCCCATACTATCCTTTTCCAGCCTGTAAACAACTCATTTGCAGCATGCATGCAATGAACGGTGCTTTACTCCTCCTATACATTTCATAAAAGCGCCCTAATCTTGCACGAGGTGAGACAAAGGGCCTTTTACATTTGAAAGCATTCACCCCACCTCGCCTGTATACCCGAGCAGAATTAAATGGTGCTCAACAATAAAAACCCACAGTCTTGGGTCAAGATCGAGGTCTATATTTTTTTGTTTATTTAGTTATTTGTTTTAATTGACAGTACTTTTACATATTAGGTATATTAGATACTCTGTTTTAAATACAATCAATTAGACTGTCGAGCAATGAATTATCTTTTGCTTCTTGTCCTAAAACATAATTACTGGATTTTAAAACGGTATCATTTGAATTTTCATTTCCCAGCATTATTTTGAACTGTCCCGAAATTGTTTTCCTTTCTTGAAATCAGACTACAGCCCCAGTCTATTCTTTTCTTATGCATGGGGATATTGAAAGGCCTTGTCGTCCCAGACAAGGATAAAAAGCTCATTCAGTAGGCTACCTTTAGGGACAATACTTTAAAATAATGCTGTCATTGTTGCAATGTCAGGAATGCTATTATTACCTCTTTGGTGATCCACGTATTTGCCAAAAGTATTCGCTCAATGAAGGGAGGGTCGGATTTTTTTTCTTCAATTCATTAATTGATGCCATGTCTGAAAGAGCTGAGTAGTTTGTTACGTAACTATTCAAAAATTGCAGGTGCAAGCTATTGAAAAGCCAAGCTTCTTTTATTCCTTGGTGCCCTTTTAATGAATTCGTATCGTATACTAAATTGAATAGACCCGTGTTCTATTTATTATGCTATGTCAGGGCAGTGACCTATTGTCATATCACTTTAAGTTAAAGTCAGTAGTTTGCAGAATAAATGAAAATAACATAAAACCTCCCTATATATATCAGTAATATCAGTAGCTGAAAGAAAAAAATAAGGGCAATCTTGACAACATCGGACTACAAAAATAATAATAAATATGCCTCCCGAAAGCGTGAAATCAGTAAATCGGCATATTTCGTAAAGTCATTATCATGCAGAAAGTGTTAACAACAACAAACGAACCAGAGAATAGCAATGAGGCAAAGTGGTCTTGTGGATAAGACTGATCGCTTCACAATGCAATGTATCCGGTTCGACTCCCAGCTTCTCCTTTTTTTTTTTTAATTATTATTTTTCTTCACCCCATGATATTGACTTTCCATCTCTTTTTTTTAAAGGGGACACCCCCCCCCCTCCCCCCACCTCCTAAAAAAGGAGTAAATAACATGTGATACTCTTTCCTCTTTTTTTAAGAGCGACTTTTTGAATTACTTAGACGTTAGAATACATCTTTTGATACATCTACAACAATAAGTATCAATATGAAAAAATACATAGAGATTGGCAGTGTGACACATTTAGTCTAGTGGATAAGCAATTGCCTGGTAACTGGAAGGTACCGGGTTCGACACCCAGCTAGTGTTTTTTTTTTTTAAATCTTTAAAAAAGAAAAACGTCTTTTGCTACATCTACACGATAAGTATCAATATGAAAAAATACATTGAGATTGGCAGTGTGACACATTTAGTCTAGTGGATAGGCAATTGCCTGGTAACTGGAAGGTATCGGGTTCGACACCCAGCTAGTGTTTTTTTTTTTTTAATCTTTAAAAAAGAAAAACGTCTTTTGCTACATCTACACGATAAGTATCAATATAAAAAAAATACATAGAGATTGGCAGTGTGACACATTTAGTCTAGTGGATAAGCAATTGCCTGGTAACTGGAAGGTACCGGGTTCGAAACACAGCAAGTGCTTTTAAAAAAAAATCTTTGTAAGAGAAAAACTTATGTTAAACCCCCTTTTATCTCACTCAAAGTCCATATTTATCGCTATAATTCTTTTAATTGATTGATACAATTTAAAAAAAAAAAAATATTATTATTATTTTTTTTTGGGGGGGGGGTAGCTGGCGGTCGTCAGCTAGCTGGCGGTCGTCAGCGTGGCCTGCGGCCGGTAGCGGTAGCCACAGAGTCATGTCCATTTTAAAAACTAGATTCAAGAGCCTCTTATTGCCAGGTTAACAACGTTTTTTTACATTTTCAATCACAATTTCCTCGTTTAAATCACTCTCTACTGTCCCATACTATCCTTTTCCAGCCTGTAAACAACTCATTTGCAGCATGCATGCAATGAACGGTGCTTTACTCCTCCTATACATTTCATAAAAGCGCCCTAATCTTGCACGAGGTGAGACAAAGGGCCTTTTACATTTGAAAGCATTCACCCCACCTCGCCTGTATACCCGAGCAGAATTAAATGGTGCTCAACAATAAAAACCCACAGTCTTGGGTCAAGATCGAGGTCTATATTTTTTTGTTTATTTAGTTATTTGTTTTAATTGACAGTACTTTTACATATTAGGTATATTAGATACTCTGTTTTAAATACAATCAATTAGACTGTCGAGCAATGAATTATCTTTTGCTTCTTGTCCTAAAACATAATTACTGGATTTTAAAACGGTATCATTTGAATTTTCATTTCCCAGCATTATTTTGAACTGTCCCGAAATTGTTTTCCTTTCTTGAAATCAGACTACAGCCCCAGTCTATTCTTTTCTTATGCATGGGGATATTGAAAGGCCTTGTCGTCCCAGACAAGGATAAAAAGCTCATTCAGTAGGCTACCTTTAGGGACAATACTTTAAAATAATGCTGTCATTGTTGCAATGTCAGGAATGCTATTATTACCTCTTTGGTGATCCACGTATTTGCCAAAAGTATTTGCTCAATGAAGGGAGGGTCGGATTTTTTTTCTTCAATTCATTAATTGATGCCATGTCTGAAAGAGCTGAGTAGTTTGTTACGTAACTATTCAAAAATTGCAGGTGCAAGCTATTGAAAAGCCAAGCTTCTTTTATTCCTTGGTGCCCTTTTAATGAATTCGTATCGTATACTAAATTGAATAGACCCGTGTTCTATTTATTATGCTATGTCAGGGCAGTGACCTATTGTCATATCACTTTAAGTTAAAGTCAGTAGTTTGCAGAATAAATGAAAATAACATAAAACCTCCCTATATATATCAGTAATATCAGTAGCTGAAAGAAAAAAATAAGGGCAATCTTGACAACATCGGACTACAAAAATAATAATAAATATGCCTCCCGAAAGCGTGAAATCAGTAAATCGGCATATTTCGTAAAGTCATTATCATGCAGAAAGTGTTAACAACAACAAACGAACCAGAGAATAGCAATGAGGCAAAGTGGTCTTGTGGATAAGACTGATCGCTTCACAATGCAATGTATCCGGTTCGACTCCCAGCTTCTCCTTTTTTTTTTTAATTATTATTTTTCTTCACCCCATGATATTGACTTTCCATCTCTTTTTTTTAAAGGGGACACCCCCCCCCCTCCCCCCACCTCCTAAAAAAGGAGTAAATAACATGTGATACTCTTTCCTCTTTTTTTAAGAGCGACTTTTTGAATTACTTAGACGTTAGAATACATCTTTTGATACATCTACAACAATAAGTATCAATATGAAAAAATACATAGAGATTGGCAGTGTGACACATTTAGTCTAGTGGATAAGCAATTGCCTGGTAACTGGAAGGTACCGGGTTCGACACCCAGCTAGTGTTTTTTTTTTTTAAATCTTTAAAAAAGAAAAACGTCTTTTGCTACATCTACACGATAAGTATCAATATGAAAAAATACATTGAGATTGGCAGTGTGACACATTTAGTCTAGTGGATAGGCAATTGCCTGGTAACTGGAAGGCATCGGGTTCGACACCCAGCTAGTGTTTTTTTTTTTTTAATCTTTAAAAAAGAAAAACGTCTTTTGCTACATCTACACGATAAGTATCAATATAAAAAAAATACATAGAGATTGGCAGTGTGACACATTTAGTCTAGTGGATAAGCAATTGCCTGGTAACTGGAAGGTACCGGGTTCGAAACACAGCAAGTGCTTTTAAAAAAAAATCTTTGTAAGAGAAAAACTTATGTTAAACCCCCTTTTATCTCACTCAAAGTCCATATTTATCGCTATAATTCTTTTAATTGATTGATACAATTTAAAAAAAAAAAAATATTATTATTATTTTTTTTTGGGGGGGGTAGCTGGCGGTCGTCAGCTAGCTGGCGGTCGTCAGCTAGCTGGCGGTCGTCAGCTAGCTGGCGGTCGTCAGCTAGCTGGCGGTCGTCAGCTAGCTGGCGGTCGTCAGCTAGCTGGCGGTCGTCAGCTAGCTGGCGGTCGTCAGCTAGCTGGCGGTCGTCAGCTAGCTGGCGGTCGTCAGCTAGCTGGCGGTCGTCAGCTAGCTGGCGGTCGTCAGCTAGCTGGCGGTCGTCAGCGTGGCCTGCGGCCGGTAGCGGTAGCCACAGAGTCATGTCCATTTTAAAAACTAGATTCAAGAGCCTCTTATTGCCAGGTTAACAACGTTTTTTTACATTTTCAATCACAATTTCCTCGTTTAAATCACTCTCTACTGTCCCATACTATCCTTTTCCAGCCTGTAAACAACTCATTTGCAGCATGCATGCAATGAACGGTGCTTTACTCCTCCTATACATTTCATAAAAGCGCCCTAATCTTGCACGAGGTGAGACAAAGGGCCTTTTACATTTGAAAGCATTCACCCCACCTCGCCTGTATACCCGAGCAGAATTAAATGGTGCTCAACAATAAAAACCCACAGTCTTGGGTCAAGATCGAGGTCTATATTTTTTTGTTTATTTAGTTATTTGTTTTAATTGACAGTACTTTTACATATTAGGTATATTAGATACTCTGTTTTAAATACAATCAATTAGACTGTCGAGCAATGAATTATCTTTTGCTTCTTGTCCTAAAACATAATTACTGGATTTTAAAACGGTATCATTTGAATTTTCATTTCCCAGCATTATTTTGAACTGTCCCGAAATTGTTTTCCTTTCTTGAAATCAGACTACAGCCCCAGTCTATTCTTTTCTTATGCATGGGGATATTGAAAGGCCTTGTCGTCCCAGACAAGGATAAAAAGCTCATTCAGTAGGCTACCTTTAGGGACAATACTTTAAAATAATGCTGTCATTGTTGCAATGTCAGGAATGCTATTATTACCTCTTTGGTGATCCACGTATTTGCCAAAAGTATTCGCTCAATGAAGGGAGGGTCGGATTTTTTTTCTTCAATTCATTAATTGATGCCATGTCTGAAAGAGCTGAGTAGTTTGTTACGTAACTATTCAAAAATTGCAGGTGCAAGCTATTGAAAAGCCAAGCTTCTTTTATTCCTTGGTGCCCTTTTAATGAATTCGTATCGTATACTAAATTGAATAGACCCGTGTTCTATTTATTATGCTATGTCAGGGCAGTGACCTATTGTCATATCACTTTAAGTTAAAGTCAGTAGTTTGCAGAATAAATGAAAATAACATAAAACCTCCCTATATATATCAGTAATATCAGTAGCTGAAAGAAACAAATAAGGGCAATCTTGACAACATCGGACTACAAAAATAATAATAAATATGCCTCCCGAAAGCGTGAAATCAGTAAATCGGCATATTTCGTAAAGTCATTATCATGCAGAAAGTGTTAACAACAACAAACGAACCAGAGAATAGCAATGAGGCAAAGTGGTCTTGTGGATAAGACTGATCGCTTCACAATGCAATGTATCCGGTTCGACTCCCAGCTTCTCCTTTTTTTTTTTTAATTATTATTTTTCTTCACCCCATGATATTGACTTTCCATCTCTTTTTTTTAAAGGGGACACCCCCCCCCCTCCCCCCACCTCCTAAAAAAGGAGTAAATAACATGTGATACTCTTTCCTCTTTTTTTAAGAGCGACTTTTTGAATTACTTAGACGTTAGAATACATCTTTTGATACATCTACAACAATAAGTATCAATATGAAAAAATACATAGAGATTGGCAGTGTGACACATTTAGTCTAGTGGATAAGCAATTGCCTGGTAACTGGAAGGTACCGGGTTCGACACCCAGCTAGTGTTTTTTTTTTTTAAATCTTTAAAAAAGAAAAACGTCTTTTGCTACATCTACACGATAAGTATCAATATGAAAAAATACATTGAGATTGGCAGTGTGACACATTTAGTCTAGTGGATAGGCAATTGCCTGGTAACTGGAAGGTATCGGGTTCGACACCCAGCTAGTGTTTTTTTTTTTTTAATCTTTAAAAAAGAAAAACGTCTTTTGCTACATCTACACGATAAGTATCAATATAAAAAAAATACATAGAGATTGGCAGTGTGACACATTTAGTCTAGTGGATAAGCAATTGCCTGGTAACTGGAAGGTACCGGGTTCGAAACACAGCAAGTGCTTTTAAAAAAAAATCTTTGTAAGAGAAAAACTTATGTTAAACCCCCTTTTATCTCACTCAAAGTCCATATTTATCGCTATAATTCTTTTAATTGATTGATACAATTTAAAAAAAAAAAAATATTATTATTATTTTTTTTGGGGGGGGGTAGCTGGCGGTCGTCAGCTAGCTGGCGGTCGTCAGCTAGCTGGCGGTCGTCAGCTAGCTGGCGGTCGTCAGCTAGCTGGCGGTCGTCAGCTAGCTGGCGGTCGTCAGCTAGCTGGCGGTCGTCAGCTAGCTGGCGGTCGTCAGCGTGGCCTGCGGCCGGTAGCGGTAGCCACAGAGTCATGTCCATTTTAAAAACTAGATTCAAGAGCCTCTTATTGCCAGGTTAACAACGTTTTTTTTACATTTTCAATCACAATTTCCTCGTTTAAATCACTCTCTACTGTCCCATACTATCCTTTTCCAGCCTGTAAACAACTCATTTGCAGCATGCATGCAATGAACGGTGCTTTACTCCTCCTATACATTTCATAAAAGCGCCCTAATCTTGCACGAGGTGAGACAAAGGGCCTTTTACATTTGAAAGCATTCACCCCACCTCGCCTGTATACCCGAGCAGAATTAAATGGTGCTCAACAATAAAAACCCACAGTCTTGGGTCAAGATCGAGGTCTATATTTTTTTGTTTATTTAGTTATTTGTTTTAATTGACAGTACTTTTACATATTAGGTATATTAGATACTCTGTTTTAAATACAATCAATTAGACTGTCGAGCAATGAATTATCTTTTGCTTCTTGTCCTAAAACATAATTACTGGATTTTAAAACGGTATCATTTGAATTTTCATTTCCCAGCATTATTTTGAACTGTCCCGAAATTGTTTTCCTTTCTTGAAATCAGACTACAGCCCCAGTCCCAGACAAGGATACATGCAGAGCCTCTACACAATAGACTTCGTTCGTACGCCATTTCTTTTGAATATTCATTCACTGTATTTCGATAGCATTACGTCATCTTTCATACGCCTGTCCGGCATGCATTGCGAGCAACTTGTACTTTTCTATCGGTAGCGTATGAACATGAATAAACATGATTATATGACGTCATGATACGTCATCTGCATTGCTCAACTTGCGCTGTGCAATAATTGTATGTACTGCACTAGCTGCGTTTCAGTAGCTTTGTAGCAGTCCTATGTATTTACTGAAATATGTTTCCTTGTCTAGAAGTTTAGTCATTGTTCTTGATTCAGCATTGCACTAGCCCATATATCCAAAAAAAAATATGGAACTGTCAATGACTTCATAATACGAATTGATAGAATTAATGATAGATATGATTCTATTGATATATTATAGAGGTAGAACATCTAATGACAACCTTGCTCTAAATAATAAACTAGATGATGTTTCTATAGAGAGACTCCTTGCATGGTGTCTCTATCAATGAAAAACTTGACTGGAGCGACCCCGGCAGGCACGTAGCCACTTGGGGGGGGGGGGGGGGAGGCACGTGCTCCCCCCCCCCTACCAAAAAAGGACGTCGATCGATTACATGTAGTATGTGCCCCCCCCCCCCGAATTTCAAACAATGTAAAATGTAAAAATGTATTTCAAAAGAGAAGCAATAACATCAACCTGTAGGCCGACACTATCAAACCGGTTTGATGCACAGCCATCAGAACTCCTTTCTTTGAAGAAAAAAAAGAAATAAGTTTCAAATTTGATCCATTTCATATACATGGTACAGTAATGTTTAGAAAAAAGTACACAATGTACAATGGACAATTACTATTTTACTATGCAAAACAAAATATAGGGCCTAAGGGACCAGTGGGGATGTTTCATAAAGAGTCTCTCTTAAAAGTCTCTCTTAGTGTAAATCATGGAAAGTCTCTCTTAAGCTACCAGAGACTCCCGTGAAAATTTATTTTTCGTTTCATCAAGATCTTCGAAGACTCTCCTAGCTTATGAGTGACTTCATGTAAATAAAAATTTGCATATCGTTTGCATACGTCAACAGCGAATAAAACTTTAAAGTGGACTTTAAAATGTTATATAATTTCGTCTGTATTTCTGTGTAAAGTGTAAATAACCAGTATTCGAGTCCCTTTTATACTAGTAATGATTTATCATGTACATTTTTTAGAGAATTATAGCAAACTATATCATTAAATCATGTTTTAACCTCGTTATTTTTGCCGGCCGATATCGTCTGCAAAATTTGCTCGGTCCCATGTGTGTCTTTTGGTGTGTGGCCTAAGGCTAAAAAGTCGGCACTACAGTCACTTAATTCACCCTCGACTTTGTACCGTCTAAATACAGAATCATTATCTTAATCCTAGGCACATAAATATGCCGGCCTTGACAGTATAGGAACAACAATTTTGCATCTTGTTCCTGTACGTGTTTTTGTTATTACTGTGAGATTTAGTGCCGGTCATTATAGCATGACCTACATAAGGATGGATGCAGTTCCTGACACTTTTAGGGCAGAAGTGCTAGATTCCCGCTCACACCCAAGCTAACGTGTAGTTGCTTGCTACGAATCTTTCAGATATCGATCTGCATAAATGATTTGTTTTACATACCCAGTTTACACATATTTTTTACATAGTTGATTTTATCTCGACAAAGTTTGTTAGAGGATAACTCTTTTTTGTTAAATCTCTTTTAATTTAAAGGACATTGAGGAGGATAATGCTGCTACCAGCATGCTTGAGGACGTCATTGGAGGTGTAGAGGAAGAGGAAGGGGCCGTAGATGAAGAAGAGGCAGTATAGAATCTAGAAGAGAAAGAGGAGAGGGGGGGGGGGAGATGCTGCACAAGTTGTGAAGGGTATTTGTACAGTCGATGGCTTGTTGAAGTGGGGGAAGAGCGGAATTGGAGCTTGCAGGATATCCTGCATGTGCTCTGGGAGCATTTGTATTTTTAAATTGTTTTTCATTGTTCTTATTATTTGTAAAGGATTTTGAAAACAAATGTTTTCTATGACGCAAGATCAGATTTCGCTCTTCCTTCACTTCGACAAGCCTCCTGTTTTACCAATACAAAAATTGAATGTTGAGTAGCCTACATTAAAAAAATGTTTTTGATTACTTTGGCAATATTCGTCTTCATACACAATCGTTTCAAAATACTTTTGCAGTAATGAGTTTTAATGACATTCTCTTTAACCTCAGTATACATTTAGAGTGCAATGCCTTTCCAATTTTGAGAAAAATTCCCTTGATGGATGTTCTTGCCATGAGTGTAAACTTGATGAAATTTTGATGAAACTTGATGAGCCAAAGATAAGTAGATTGTAAATGAGAAGCGAGGAGATTTCTTTTATTTGTGTTCAGCACAATTTGTTGTTTCAAAAAAACAAAAATAAATCTATTCACTTATGATTTCTAAACAACTGGTCAGTTTGCTCTTAATATTTGAACAGGGTTTTTCTTATGCCAAAGAGGTAACGTTGGAATATCATCTAATTGGGGGAAAGAGTGTTTAAATGAGAACCATTACTTGTAATGGTAGTGTTTCCCTTTTGCAGGCAAAAACAAATTATATAGATCATGATTTACACCACTGGCGTACTGGTGGGGGGGGGGGGGGGCGCCAGCCCCCCCCCCCCCCAAATAAAATTGAACCATGACTTATTTTCAATTCCATATACAAGTGACGTATAAATGTTCGTGATATCACATGATTTTCAACAAAATGCGCGTTTCTCCATTTCTGTTGCAAACTGACACATTCCCAAATGGCCAGGAAGAGCATATGTTTTTTATAGTCACTAAGGGGACGTGGCCACTAACAGTAACACTAGTAAAAAAAATATTTCCAGAAGCAACTGTGACAAGCACTGCCGGGCGTTCCATACTTAAGGGGCACAGAGGGGAAATTGAATTCAGACAAGATTAAGAGTAGTGAACGGTACAACGAATCGTCTTCTTTCTCTAATAATTTAATAAAACGTGAAAGCTTCCGCGCTTCGCGCGGGATGGGCGAAAATATATTCAGGCAAGGATTAAGAGTAATAGTTTAATGAAACGTCAGAGTTTCCGCACTTCACGCGAGATGGGCGAAAATGAATTCAGACAAGGATTAAGAGTCGGAACCGGTACAATGAATCGCCTTCTTTCTCTAATAATCTAATGAAACGTGAAAACTTCCGCGCTTCGCGCGGGATGGGCGAAAGTGAATTAAGACAAGGATTAAGAGTATTGATTTATTGAAAATTCAAAACTGCCGCGCTTCGCGGGGGAGGGGGGGGGGGGAACTGGATTCAAACAAGAATTAAGAGTCGGAATTGGTACAATGAAACGTCTTCTTTCTCTAATAATTTAATGAAGTGTCAAAGCTGGGGGGGGGGAGGGAACTGAATTCAGACAAGAACACGATACAACGAATCGTCTTCTTTCTCTAATAATTTAATGAAACGTCAGAGCTTCCGCGCTTAGCGCGGGATGGGCGAAAATGAATTCAGACAAGGATTAAGAGTAATAGTTTAATGAAACGTCAGAGTTTCCGCACTTCACACGAGATGGGCGGAAATGAATTCAGATAAGGATTAAGAGTCGGAACCGGTACAATGAATCGTCTTCTTTCTCTTATAATTTAATGAAGTGTCAAAGCTTCGGCGCTTCGCTCGTGAATGGGGGCGGGGGGAACTGAATTCAGACAAGAACACGATACAACAAATCGTCTTCTTTCTCTAATAATTTAATGAAACGTCAGAGTTTCCGCACTTCACGCGAGATGGGCGAAAATGAATTCAGACAAGGATTAAGAGTCGGAACCGGTACAATGAATCGTCTTCTTGCTCTAATAATTTAATGAAGTGTCAAAGCTTCGGCGCTTCGCTCGTGAATGGGGGCGGGGGGAACTGAATTCAGACAAGAACACGATACAACAAATCGTCTTCTTTCTCTAATAATTTAATGAAACGTCAGAGTTTCCGCACTTCACGCGAGATGGGCGAAAATGAATTCAAACAAGGATTAAGAGTCGGAACCGATACAACGAATCGTCTTCTTTCTCTAATAATTTAATGAAACGTGAAAGCTTCCGCGCTTCGCGCTTATGGGCGAAAAGGAAATTAGACAAGGATTAAGAGTAATAATTTATTAAAACGTAAAAACTGCCGCGCTTCGCGCTAGGTGGGGGGGGGGGGGGGGGAACTGGATCCAAACAAGAATTAAGAGTCGAGAACGGTACAACGGATCGTCTTCTTTCTCTAATAATTTAATGAAGTGTCAAAGATTGCGCGCTTTGCGGGAGGGGGGGGGGGGACTGAAAAATAACTCAGTTCCTGACCCCGGGTTTATAGGGTTCAATTTGTAGACATTTGGACATTGGCATTAATATATTTGTCGGTAATTGGTTGCTCGTTTTGTCGGTAATCGGTGGCCTCTACTCCCTCCCCACTCCCCCACTGACAAAGATCTAGCGACGCCCCTGATAACGACACAGTTTATACACTCGAGAACATTTCTGCAAGTAGGCCTACTACTGATGAAGTACCGGACCACCGTCTTTGTGCATTGTGCGGCATCAAAGCATAATTATACAACGTCTCAAGACGTGACAGATCACTTTCCTCTAACTTCTAACCAATCAGAAGGCCTCGTTCCAGGAAGTGCCGGTGGACATTAATGCGCCAAATGTGGTTCTCAAATTGCAAAAGTCAAAGATCCCTACTCTTGGAAGGGGTAGGAGAAAGTAATTTTACGTCATATTACTCCAGGAAGTGCCTGAAAATGCGTCTAATTTGGTTCTAAAATTGCAAATGCTTCTTCCTCTGGGAGGGCGCCAGAACTCCCCTCCCAGACCCACCCCCGCTTAGTCGCTCCGCTCCCTCGCCGCTAAATTAAGCCTCGTTCTGTCGCTTCATCGTTTTACATATATTTAACCCCATGCCAGATTGTTCCCTCCCCCCCCCCCCCCCCCGGTAAGAAATTCCTGGATCCGCCACTGATGCCCAAACCCTTGACCCCCGCCGGGGCTTTGCCCCTAGACCCCACTTTGCGAAACGTTCAGCGGGGCCTGCATGTTAGAGTGGGGTGCTGCGGATTTTTTTTGTCAGCCCCCCAAACGTTTTTGCTCATTACGCCACTGATTTACACCACTTTGTATTTTCTGTCTGCTAAAGAGACACAGCACCTTTAAAGTTGGTAGCCCTCATTTGCACACCCTCCCCAAAATATTTAATTGCATGGGTAAAGCTCTTTGGCAGGAGAATACACTATATACACTTCATGGAATTTGATGAAAGGAGTGCAAATGAGAGCTGCTGCCTTGAAGAGGAGTTTTTAGTTGGTAGCCATTAACCGTGTTAACTTTATATTAAAATGAGCTGTGAAGGACACATTAGCATTTGTACACTTCAATATCCTGCTTCTTGTAATGGCCAGCATTAAAGTGATTGAGTCTGTACTCGGCACAAAACCACTGTCCAATACAAGGGTCTGAAATATCAGACTATTTGTTTTTCCTTCTCCACTTATCGCTAAAATTCCACCTTGAGGCTAGTATCTATTTTTAACTTTTAAGAGGCGATTTTAGTTGGTATTGCTCTTGTTTGTTTACCATAAGATTTGCATCATACTTTCAGAGCAGTTTTTAGATGCTATTACATCTTGTTTACAATCTGATTTGCACACATTTATATTTTCAGCCTGCAAAAGGGACAGTTACACTGTAGGTCATTATCAAGCAAAATAAATACTAAGATAATTTAAAATAAATACAAACATTGTGTGGAATTATTTTAAAGCTTTTCCTGTGCATTTAATTACTGATGAGATATACAACTTTAATCTTTGAAAAAGTACATAAATACTAGTGCGTTTTTCTTGATTTACCTGTGAACTTGCTGTTTTACTGACATTTTGATGCAATAATCTTTGTTAGAATTTACAGTATTGAATGTTTATTTTGTTACTATGTTTGCTTCAATATAAAAATGAACATTTATTTATTCTTCTCATTAAGATATTTTAAATTAAAATAAGATATTGCATTGTGACATTTGTTACTTACACCATTGTTTATATTAATACCAATGTAAATTATTTTCAGTTGAGTACTAATATTTACTGCCTTAGTATGCTATAAATATCTGAAATATATCTGTTACATCGATTGGAATTACAAGTGTACTGCATAATACTTTAGTGTCAAATTTTTTTCTTGAAATTTAAGTAGTAATAGATAGTATGTGAAAGATATGAGGAGACTTTGAATACTTACGAGAGGTAAAAGTCTCTCGTAACTTTATGAGAGACTTTTGACTTAAGAGAGACTTATGTGTAGACTTTGCTTTATGAAACAGAAAAGTCTCATAACTAAAGTCTCTCATAGTACGTCATTGCATATGGGGAAGCGGATGGCGATTAATTCTGCAATCCCAAATTCTCTCTCTCTCTCTCTCTCCCTCTCTCCCTCCTCTCTCTCTCTCTATCTCTCTCCTCCCGCCCTTTCTCTCTATATCTCCTTTTATGTCAGCTCTCTCTCTCTCTCTCTCCACCCGTGCATGCTACCTCTCCCCTACATCTGTGCCACCTCTCCCCCACCCATGCCTCTCTATATATCTC
>JAVYIG010017664.1:0-24968 GCA_035222895.1 Strongylocentrotus droebachiensis | reverse complement strand
GGGAAAAAGGAAGGAGAAACCATCGGGAGATCGCTGTAGTGCATTGTAATGAACTGTGCATGGGTAGACAGCTACTGTTCACTCCGTGCTTGGGCCGATTTCAACACCAAAACAAAAATTACATGGTGAAAATATCGACTAATAGCACATCGTTGGCATGTATATGTCATAATTTTTAAAAGGGGGAATTGATATTAATACTATGAAGTACTCGGGGAAGGTAAAGAATTGTACATAGAATTATGAATTATTAGACTTTTCAGCCTTTGAAACAAAAATATACAGAAAATCGTATCACTCTGCACATGTTTGCTATGGAACATCCGGGTACGTGAATATACTCTTTCCTGGACGTGAGGTCATAAATAGTAGACCAGCGCCGTGACTGATTTTCTATGCAAAGAGAGGCGGATATTTTCGACATTTCAATTGAGGATTTCGAGAAGACAGAATTTTTTTGTGATATACTAAGTAATTGAAAAACTTAAAAATAACATATACTTGCCGTAGGTAACAAATTAAGGGACATTTATTTGCTTAGAGTATCAACTTTAATCATTATCATAACCATCATCACCACCACCACTATGAAAATCATCATTATTGTCGTCGTCGTCATCAAGAGCAGATCACACACAGGAGAAACTGATAATGATTGCCCATGAAACCCACGACTTTTAAAGATTAAATCTATGCAAGATATTTCACAGGTATAGACCTATTAATAACTGAATTTATTTCTCACAACATCATATTAGTTATTAAATGTTATAAGATGATGACGTGGATCCTAATCAAATGATTGATTGAAAGCGTACACGTGACCAGGCATTTATTTTGACTAACGCGTAATTTGGATAATGACCGGTCATTATAAAAAAATGTTATAAAACATCATTTTATAAAAAACAAATAAAACATACTCTGATAAAAACAAATAATACACATCATTTTGTTAGGGCATTGGTAAAATTACCCACACTCGGTACCTTCAAAACAGCCCAAACACCCTCGGCTATCGCCTCGGGTGTGTTTGACTGTTCTAAAGCCCTCACTGCTGTGTATTATTTGTATACTATTCAACAGCCTGAGTTGATTTCAACGTGTGAACTTTAGCTATTTAATAACAATCAGACGATCCGATGTTTGCTTGCAAACTAGGGCGTGTGCAAGATGAGTCAATAGATATTGACAGTGATTATTCCTATAGGCAGTGTAATCAACGGCAGATCAAAATCAACGCACTAATTACGTAGACCTGTCCCCGGCCCTCATCATGCTGATGTTCATGTCAATATGTCTGTCACTGGATTAAGACATCATCTCTCTCTCTCTCTCTCTCTCTCTTCTTCTTCTTCTTCTTCTCTATCTTTCACTCTCTCTCTCTCTCTCTCTCCCTCTCTCTCTCTCTATATATATATATCTCATTGTCTCTCTTCTCCCCTTTCTTTCTTAGTCTCTATATATCCACGTTTCTTTCTCTCTCAGTTTGTGCTTTTCACTCAAATCTCGTTGTACCTGTCTTGTTTCCTTCTCTCCTCTCATCTATCTTCGTTTCTCTCACTCGCGCTGTAACCATTTCTCTCTCTATATATATCACATCCTTTCGCCATACTCGCTTTCCAATCCCTTTTCCTCAAAAAGAGTAAAGTTTCGCACCCCCACATACGCATATACCACAATTCAGACTCCAATTTTATTTTGTGCATATCCATCTACTCGAAAAAAATATCAAAGTTTGTAGAACTTCTTGATTTCTCCAGATATTAGATTCGCATGATTTACGCGATATAAGATTCAAAGCAACAATTTAAAATCACAGTCAATTACTGCCCCTCTTCAACTCTGATATACTCTCAATAA
Organism: Strongylocentrotus droebachiensis; assembly: GCA_035222895.1. NCBI lineage: Eukaryota > Metazoa > Echinodermata > Echinoidea > Camarodonta > Strongylocentrotidae > Strongylocentrotus > Strongylocentrotus droebachiensis. The sequence continues at coordinate 23,105 of JAVYIG010017664.1, read as the reverse complement.
CTGCGACTATTTGAAAATAAAACGTTCCATTTCTAAAGCCAACGCTTACTACTTTGTGACAGCGGTTTTTCTCCCACCTTTATAATTAAACAAAGCAAGGACTACCCAGACAGAGATGAAGTGAAGGTACTTGAGTTTAACATATAAGATGGATGGGGTTAACAAAGTGCAAACACAAAACGAAGTACTTTTGTGCCACGATTTATTTATAATATTGTCATACACACACACCCAAATTGTTCTGACCGAAATGAACAAATATTGAGATGAGCACGACTTGGCAAGAACAGTAAAACCATTGTACTGTAGATTACTAACTATATTCGTATACATGCAATGACGTTTCCCCTTTCCTGACGTTTAACCTTTTGTTGGATTATAATTCCTCAATCTCTTGCCTTTGTTTGACAATTTCTCACTTGACAAACAAACAGTGCCTTTTTGTGTTTTCTCTCTATCAATTTCATTTTTTTCTTTTGATTATCATGTATAAATGTTGTCCGTTTGTTGAGTATTGAACGATACAGACTGCTTTTTACTTCATTCTTCAAAATGAAGAAAAAATGTATATATGAAGTAACATTGAGCTCCTATAGTTGTTCCCTGAAAGGAACATAACATGCGACCGATAGCCAGCCAACGAGACCGAGCAAATCGACGAGGCCGATGGCCCACGAAACCGTACCAAACTTAATGGTGTCCGTATCTCGGGGTGCCGGTCTAATGGGCCTTCCGTCTTGTTAGCCCTGAGACCGAAGGCTATATAGATAACCAGTGAGAGCGGTTGTCTTTAGGGCTTTCGGTCTTTTGGACTGTCATGGCCGGTCTAATGGGCCGGCCGTCTTGTTAGCCCTCTGAGACCGAAGGCTATATAGATAACCAGTGAGAGCGGCATTGTCCGTCTTTTGGGGCTTTCGGTCTCTTGGACTGTCTTGGCCGGGCTGCAGACGTCAGGAATCCACATGTTCACCGAAAGGCATGATACTCCATTAATAATAGAAGAGCAGCCTCTGCCGGTGGAAATGCAAACAGCGCCATATTCGCTCGTGGCCACGTGATTTGTCAAGTCGATTCACCTGGTTATGAAATCTGATCGCCAAACAACTTCAAACAATAAGCCAGTTCATAGATACAATCTGCGCATGGGCAGATAAAGGTCATTTGTACCAAAAAGGGAAAACCCACCAGAGATGAATACTGGATATGCGCTCATGAAGTTATGTAACATTATTCATTTATGCACCAACGGTACATTCTAAGATACGTAGGTGGAAGTATTCTTTTCAAGAGGGCCAACAAAATGTATTCATGAAGCACATCTAGGACTTTGGCAGTTATTATTCTAAGATGCTCAAAGTGGAACTTCTCCATGTGTAAAAGATCTGTGGATATTTGGGGTCATTTGTACCATGTGCTATCTGTAAACTTCCTTATAACAACCATACACACAAATCGAAGGATTGTAATTAAAGGTATAGACCAGTTTTGGAAACGCCCCCTTCTCAAAAAATGAAATGGAAGCTCTTATTACCAATCATGTGAAAGAATATGTTTTGACTAGAATACGTGATGATACCAATTTTGCCGGGAAATCGCCTACTAATTGTTATATGTTGGTTAATTATATCGATCCGGCCTGCATAGATATCGCGAATGCACTACAATATTAAAATTGTGGGCATATATTTCTGCTTTTTTTGCGAATTTGCAAAGTATTGCCATCTAAACCTCTGAAGGCTTATGTATGAATGTATATTTTGCATCCAAAACCTTTTTTTACCACTACCGGTCTATACGCGGACGAGTGGATATGTCATCGGACAGGGTCCGCGGTTCAAGTCCCACCGCAGCACTAATGTCCTTTGGCAAGACATTGATCTACATTTGCCACTCTCCACCCAGGTGTTAAATGGGTACCCGGTAGCTAATTTTTTTTCCCAAACAGGTTTGCCAATGCTAATATATCCGGTCATCTGATTGGCTGATATGTTACGTCATTAGCAATGACGTAACCGTTACGGTGAGTGATAGGGTTATAGAAATCATGCAGAATCACTTTTATCAACCTTTTTTTGGCTCAATCGGTAAGGACAGCGTGTTACTAATAGCAGATTGAAGTTGACTTGAGGGCTCAAATCTCAGTTTATTCAGTTGTTTTGCCTTTATAAATAGTGAGGCAAAGCAATACAAAATCAAAGTCTAATTGTTTGTGACCTCTTTCCAAGCTGCTAATGACGTAGAACATATCAGCCATTGAGAAGAACAGAAATATAAGTAATTGCAAACCTGTTTGGGAATAAAAATGTCGCTACCCGGTAGGATGCGAAAGCTAATGTGCTTAGATAAGCAAGTGTGCGCTTGTAAAAATGACGCCTGGCTGGAATGCTCCCTTAGGAGTGGAAAATGTGCATACATTGTATGCGGGTAAGCCTCAATCCGAAGGTCGGGGTAATAATATCTGTAAAGCGCTTTGAGGGGGCCTTCGGTCCTGAAAAGCGCTATATACGAACTAGCTATAATTATTTATTATTATCTTTAAACACTATAATAAAACAAATTTAATAAAGAATAAAATATAACTTTATGTAGCACGGCGTCCGAAGTTGTTATTAATTGTTATTAGGATTATATAGCAGTGAGCGTTTCATTAAACCGTCATAAGTTCACCGAAATCCCATTGAATTGCGTGTATTAAATTTGACCCGTGACTCAATGGGATGTCGGTGAACTTTATTCATTTATTTATTAAAACATCTTTTAACAGGATAACATTGATCAGCTCGCAGGCTGTTTTACATAATGGTCCTGCATAAGGATGGAAAATACAAATTCAAGAACTGACAATAAGAGTAGTTACAAACAAAATAGCAGTTTTATACAAATGGTAAAAAACGAAAACAACACAAATAGGAAAAATAAGATGAGGGAAAAACGAAAAGAGGAGAAAAAAATAAATAAATAATGCAATATGACATTAACATTATGACATTTTACATTATAATTATATAACAATGAAGTTAATAAACATTTCATGTCAACATTAACTCCAATGAATTGTGAAAATGGTTTGTATTGCATAATTATAAAAGATAAATATCAAATTTAGGACGTAATGTAGGTATATGAAATTTCCAGGTAATTGGGTTAGCAATAATTTTAGTTATTGCATATAATGTTGTAGTAGTGAGGAGAAACGGCAGCGAACAATTTTTATCGATTAAAGGAACACTTTTTATATTGGTATTTAAAACTGTCTACTGAATTGGCATTTTGGATATCATTGGGAAGCTTATTCCAATTAACCGCCCCAGCATACTTAAAAGATTTTTTGAATAAGGTTACATTTGGTTTCGGCAATACTACATTAATAGAGTTTGCATTTCTTGTATTTAGGCCATGGCGGTCGAAATACATTTCTATTTCGTTTGATAAACGCGGTGGAGCAATGCCCCTTATACATTTAAACATAAGCATAGCCAGAAAATAATCACGGCGCTGGTCAATAGTTTGCCAGGACAGTTTTTTTATCAATGTGTTGCCGCTTGCAAGTTCATAGTAAAAGATACCAGTGACATATCTAGCAGCTCTTTTCTGCAATCTCTGAAGGGGCAGCTTATAGCTGGCTGGGCAATTTCCCCATACAGAGATGACGGCTTCTTGAAACGATGCCCTGGATCGCAATTCAACTGAATACGTTAAACACTCTTCTCTACTTCTGGTGTGAGAAACTGCATAAAGCTACGGTCACAAGGGTTCGTACGAACAATGCGTTCGTACGAATCTCCCTGTTTTTCACTGTTTTCCCGAATTTCCATTGTCTGAAAATCGTTTGTACGGCATTCGTAATGGCATTTGTGACTGAGGCTTTAAGTTGCCTTAAAGAGGCACTCGCAATAACTCGCGAAAGCTCTTCTTGTAACTCGGGATAACTCGCGACAACTCGGTATGGCTTAGTGTAGCTCTTTACAACATTCCACGACTCTCCTTGAAGTCGCGAGCATTTAATTTTTTTTGGACATGTTCAACATTTTCTCTGATTCGTTGCTGCACTCTTCATAAGGCGGCGAGTTGCTACGAGTTATGAAGAGTACGGCGCGAGCTTGTTACGAGTAATGTGAGTATATTACGAGTGAAGGCGAGTTCACCTCGAGTTACAACGAATTTGGAACTGCTCGCGACTTCGAGGAGAGTCGTGGAATGTTGTAAAGAGTTACGCTAAGCCATACCGAATTGTCGCGAGTTATGCCGAGTTACAAGAAGAGCTGTTCGCGAGTTATTGCTAGTGCCTCTTTGAGGCCACTCACCACAACTCGCCATAACTCGCTAATACAACTCGGCTAAGTGGGAGCCCTGCTTAAGGAACATTCTATAATCGGGTACAGGTAACATGCCCTGAATCCTGATTGTATTTCGACTTTCGGCCCCTCTGCTGAATATTATTTGTTCAATTTTATGTCATAGTCGTCACTCCTTTCGTGATATTTTACAAGATTTCGAGCGTTTCGCTGATTTTTCTGTCGAACTGTTGGTATACCGACTATTAATAAAAGCTTGACATATCATATTTTATATGTGTACTTGTTCGTCTGTGTGTACAGTTTCCGGGAGGACTCCGCTGCATAACAGGTAAGACACATGCGTGGACGAGATGGAAGCAGTACAGTCAGAACATATATATATATATATACAAAAAACAGTTTTGATTGTGTGTCTACCACACAGGTCTATGGCTTTTCAGATAAAAAGGAACTGCATGTCTCGCGGACTTACTCGGGCCGAATTTAAATGTCAAAGAAATTAACAGCCATTGGTTTAAAGGGAGTGGGTAGTCAGTTTCCATGTGCAGAAGGTCGTAATTCGCTGACACCAGACTTGGTAGAAATACCATTAACGGGAGTACAAATCTGCACACAGCAAACCCGGTGGCCAGTCAAGAATTACCCCCTAGTTTCTCGGAGCATGCTCGGAGATTTCTCGGGCGAAGGAAAAGCAAAGCATTACATAAGGTCTAGTGGTCATAAAAGTCAAGGCTAACCCTGGTGATTGACAACACCTGTTATTGGGTAAACACCCGAACGGTGTCGAATTCCCCATGAGAGCTGACTATCTTTCGAACAAGTGTGTGTGCGTGCGCGTGTACGTGGGTGCGTGCGTGCGTGTGCGTGCGTGTGTGTGTGTGGGTGTATTTCATGCTGACAATCTAAGATCGATTACACTTGATTTTATTTATCAGAAGAAATTAAGCTTAATGTCAGTGACGAATTCAGCACTAGATGGAGCCAGCGCACGCCCCTTGTGTTGTACTTTATGGGTGAAAATGAAACGAGCGTTTCAAAAGAGGAGAGCTCTTATTTCTATGGGAACATGAGAACTGTCGTAACTTGTTCCATAAATTGTCTCATTACCTCCGTCTCTGGAATTGGTCCCTGAACTTTTGCTCAATAAAATGTAATGGCTTTCCAATAAATTGAACAATTCAATCAAGTGCTAATAGGCTAATTAAAGTGAACATAAATGTTCAACCTTTTTATTTTATATTTTTTAAAGGAAACAAAATCACGATTATGCTGGCGTCTTATTACCACCGTCTCTGGAATTGGTCCATGAACTTTTGCTCAATAAAATGTAATGGCTCCCCAATAAATTGAAAAATTCAATCAATTGCTAATAGGCTAATTAAAGTGAACATAAATATTCTACCTTTTTATTTTATATTTTTTAAAGAAAAGAAAATCACGATAATGCTGGCGTCAAGTGCTAATCAAGTGCTAACAGGCTAATTAAAGTGAACATTAATGTTCTACCTTTTTATTTTATATTTTTTAAAGAAAAGAAAATCACGATTATGCTGGCGTCTGAAACACACATTCGCACATGCACAACCCCACACCTAGACACAATCTCTTAGAATTTTTCGATTGATTGTATTAGTGCATCACTCGGTATTCTTAATCCTTGAAGTCAGGATGCGTCTCTTCAGTGTACGTATTTTCTTGAGGAAGCCTTTATCGTATATAAAATAAGTGGATTTTATAAATTCGGAAATTTTCGGCGATCCGCCATGTGACCTGGCGACATTTAATCCGGGATTTGATGCGTCCGAGATATAGGGCTAGGGTTAGGGTTGCAATCGGGTTAAAGGTTAGGATAGGATTAGGATTAGATTATTGGATAGGCCTATCCCTGTTGGTCCATTGACTGTGAAACAATATTGTCATCGGAACAGTTTTCTAATAACCGATATTTTGGGCATAATGTTATTTCAAGGAGATAAAAGTGAGGTCTTCTTGTTTTAATCAAGAAATTTAAATATCAGCATTTTTTTTGTATTGAATTAAATGTTTGATGAAAAACTTGTTTGATCAAAATAACCTTTAAAAATTCTTGTTCATTAAAAATTTCAGCATGTATTTATCTATTTGTCCAGTCTTTGTATAACACACGGCTCTATGTACAGTTTTTTCTACATTGCCTCTCCCTGAAAATCTAGATTTTAATTTATAGTTTTGTCTAAGTTAAGCCTATATCCCTAATTTGAGCAGTAACAACATGCATGAAGGATATATACAGAAAGAAAGTAAAATACATGATTATAGATTATAATCTCAATAAATAAAAAATAAAAAAATATAATTTGAAGTAAATAATGACAATTATGACTGGCTCCTGGGGCAATGTATTGTTTGGGTTCGGAATATCATTTTGTCGTATTGAAATGTTAAGTTCTTGTTCAATCTGTTTTCTAGATCAGAATCTACTACCCAATCGTGCTTACTGTGATAATTGGAACCGGTTTACCAGGTAGGTCTATATCATTCTTATTTCTCTCTCAGTTTTATTAACTGCTTAATATTGAAAGGTCTCTACCTCTGCCGTTATAATATTAGGAATCCCTTTATTCATCACCTTTTGAATTGAATTGTTGAACTAAATTTTGCCAACAGAATTGTCGAAAATATCTTAAAACAAGCAGAAAAAACCCACGTGTCACTTCATGTTCAAAGGGGGTAACTAGTGACCTCCAATTTGCGAAATCTCTAACAATCACACACAAACACAATGTCAAGATGAAGTGATTTAAACAGTTAAATATTTATCTTTCAGGATAGAAAAATTGAAGCTTTTTGTCTGACTTGCACTCATTGGAATAACTCATTATTGGATCAATAGTCTCTTAACCACTGTTAAGCAAAAATGTATGCCTTATATTTTCAGAGCCCCCCCCCCCCCCCACACCTCCTTTTTTGTTTTCATTGTATTAGTATACATGTTAACAGTTCTAGATAGTATAATTGCCATTAATATCCACTTTGCAAGTATGAAATCAAAGTCAGGTGGAGGATGCAAGATTCTTTAAACAGAGTAGGTGAGCATTTGTCTCTAAAATCGCCAAGAAGAAAAAAAGAAAAAAGAAATCGGTATTCTACTCATTTCACCATAGTTTGTTCTTCGCAAGTTCTTACCGCGGTGCCCGCCCCATACCCTCTCCCCATCTCTCTCTCCACAGGTGTACATGCCCAGTCATGTCACGAAAGACTTGAAGATGCGTCTACGAGATTCTTTCAACTCAGATGTCGAAGAAGTCTTCTTAGAAATGACTCGTTGGTCGCTTCTGAGCACGACCTGGCACCGTGGATTCCGAAAGGGTGTGGAATAAGAAACAGAAGACAGTACGAAATTTGCAGTGTTCTCGGTAAATACAGAATCAGATATGTCGGATAAATCAACAGATTTACCCAGTCAAGAGCTGGATGTATAGCAATCAATATACTTTAAATGAAATATGAGTCCTCTTCCAGCGCCGGATCCAGAATTTCCTGTTCGGGGATACGAGTGCACTTTTTAGAGAACATTCTGAAAAAACAAAATAAAGAGTTATGATAACATGTTACTTACTTTCTTTACAGAAAAAAGTGCTCTAATCCAAGTGCTATTGGAGCATAAATGGCTGCCGGGGAACCATTAAAGGGAGTATTTCTTGTGTTGTGTTCAATATAAACGTAATACTTTGCTTCGCCCTCATTTGGCCAATGTCTTTCCTGTCACTTCATTTTTTTTTAAAATAACGATTACTTTTTTTCAGCGACGGAGAAACCGCAACCATATGAAGCTCAGCCATCTACAGTGCCCCCAACTGCATCAACGCCACCTTTAGATGACAGAGACTGTCAGGGTTCTCTTGCACAGAGCGGTAACTTCACAGGTAATCAAAGTCATGTTTTGTTATGGGCCAGTCAAAGGCGTATCCACGTATGGACCTCAGGAGGGACAAGCGAGGAAACAATGGAGGGGGCGGATATCACAATATCACAATAAGACAATGATTAACATGCGGGTTGTCTTTCTTCTATAGTTGGAAATCTGTCACGATGGACACCCCCCCATGCCCCTCTTTCAAATAGAGAACGTATTGGTGATTTATACGTTTCCACGTATAAAACAACATGTGCGGCAACTACATATAAAACAAATACAAACAATAATGCATTACAATTACAAATATGTATCGATCATGCATAATTACAATTATATATTAATCATGTATAGTTACAATTATAAAGTAATACATCAATATACATTACATTCATATATCAATCATGTATAGTAGCAATTTTTAATCGTGCCTGCATTACTCATGCATAGGTTGGCAACAAAAGTTGGCAACATAACAGTGATTGATTGATTGATTGATTGATTGAGCGAGTGGGTGATATTCTCGATTCACTATCATGCCGTTTCTTTAGGTGATATCCATCTCCGGACTACGCAATGTTATATTGCTGGAAAGCGGTACCCTTTTGAAAAATTGCCGCCTGTTCCAGCTGATAAATCCATGAATTTGAGTATTCGGTTTTCTACTCGGCCGGTAGGCACTACCATTATCGCGCTGGCAGAACGATCTACATACCATTCGCCTCATGAAACAGATGGACCACTTTACCACATATGTAAGATGATCAAAATGATGGTGTAATTCTAGATTCATTTAAAAGTTATCATTATTTAATTATAAATCACTCAAAATGAATGATACTTAAGCAACCAAATATTTTGAGACTTCGATCGGGTGTGTCAGTCTCGTGTGTTGCATTACGTAATCCTGTCATAGCATTTTGATGGGATTTTGACCACGGACCCTATATAACAAATAAAACAACACCACCTTTTCCCCAAATGATGGTTGTCCGAATTTGATAGAAATGAGGGGAGGGCACCAAAATCATCCTACCCCACCTGTTCCAATGCCTTTGTGTGAGTTGTTCGATACAAAGTTCAATCGATGGAGGTATATAGGTCATTTTGTAAGTTCTGTATATTTACCGCCGATATAAGTGATTTCTTATGATTTACAGGAATCTACTTTCTACAGTCAAAGGCATTGGCGTAGGTAATGGGGGGAGGGGGGCATAGGATCCCCAATTAAATGGCGAAAATACCCAGGAAAATCAAAAGATAGCGGGAATATGAAGGAATGAAGACGCTGAAACACCCCCACACCCTCCCTTAACCAATGGCCCTCTTGATTTTCATTGCATCCATCGAGCAAAGCCTGTGTAGCCGCCGCCTCCGCCCCCCCCCCCCCCATTATGCCAGTTCCCGTATAGAGGTGGAATCATTTACGGACATGTTGGTTATTGGCTTGAAAGGACTTAACTGTGCCCCCTGCCCCTCTGTTTATAAATATCTGGATACACCGATATTTGTTTAATGCTTCTGGCCAAAAGCACGCATTCATTTTTTCTGTTTTGTTGTGTTCTCGTAGATATAGGAGGACCTTATCGTTTCATTGGTCGTTGTAAGGTTGGATGTCCGGTAGCTTCGCAACGCAACCCATCGTATGGACTGAGTAGCAACAGAACGATGTCAATCTTCGTCACGTACGAGCAGGGAGCCCTCAACGTGTTCGAAGATCATGACCGAACCCCGTTCCTGACATACACCGATCCCCACCCGCTCACTATTCGTCATGTTGCAATTTGTAAACGCACTGCAGAGGGGAGATTTGTTATTCACATCTGTGATTCGTATTAATTCACATACAGTGAATCCGATCAACCAAAGGCAAATTCAATAGCCTTGGCCATCACCTATTGAAATGTGCGAATATTACAAAGATTTGTTTCCTTCTCATCCTCTTTCGAGGTATTTATTAACAATAACATATATATATATTATATACAATTAAAAAAAAAAAATCAAAGTTTTAAAGCAACCATTGATACAATTTTTTGAAAGTCATCTCTTTTCTAAATGTATAGTTACTTACACTTTCCAGATCTGATTTCACCATTAACTTAAAATCAACCCATAAAGAATTTGCGTTTTTTTTAAAAACCTTTGAATGTACATTTTATATAATTTCGATAGACTGTCTATTGTGCTATGTTGCAAATAATATTTAACATATGGTAAGTTACATTGTCCACTTTATAGCCTATCACTAGAGGTTCTTCACTTATATATATATATATTTATCTTGCAAAGGTGACATAAAAGCCTTTGAAGGATTTCCAAAATGTTCGTACGAGTTTACAGTGTAATAAAAAATGACAGTGTAATAACAAAAAATTAACCTCCTTACACTGTCTACATTTGCTGTCATTAAGAACACCATTTTAGCAAATTTTCTTTTGAAGGTAAACTATTGTTCAGAAATTTTAAATTGAATTGCTAATCCTGTTATCTCTAAATTGTGAAAAACATTTTCCAATTGAAATAGTCTGGTAATGACAAAACATTATACCAAAATTATATACTTGACGATTCTTGAGAAACCCATGCACTCAATATTGAATATACCTTTTTTGTAGTTATAGAACCAAGAGATATATCATCTCCTGTTTTAAGTGTAATTTAATCATCTTCCTTTCGTTAGCATTTAATAATAATTTTGCTAGATCTCATCTTATTAAAAAAATATATAGCCTAATCAGAACATGATTTCCATAGGCAATATGATTGCGTACATTAAAGGTGAAATTCAAAGAAGATCACAAATATGTCAACTAAAGTATCACTAGAAACTGGTAAGCTAACAGATGGCCATCGGACAAGTTTTAGGTCAACTACATGTAAATATCGGGGTGATTTATACAAATACAACCACCTCCATAGCAGCTGGGATATACGAGAGATTCTCCGGAAAAATAACGATGTTTTGATGACGTCACTATATGGACCAACACTGCCAAGCAGACGACATCCCATAGAGAATGATCATAATTGCAAAGCTATTATTTCTCAAATTATAATGAGTTTAGTGTATATAAATGTATTGGCATGTCAAACCATTCAAAAGGGGATATGACCCGATTCTGATAACTAAAATATTTTGCTTGTAAATACAGGATAGGGGTTAATTAACAATCAAAGAACCAGACTTTCAAATTGAACCCCCCCCCCCCGAAATGATATTAAGGATGGCATTTGTTCCCCCTGAAACGCCGAACATACCCCGGTGTGTGCAGCTGAATATACAATGGCGTCTTATTTTGTTTACAAGCGACAGATTCCTTTAATTTTGTATCGCTGCATTTGTCATCAAAATAAAACCATGCGCGGGGTTTAGAGTGAGGCAATAGATCATACATTTAGTCTGACGGTAGTGAAGTAAGAGAAAGAACTCAAGAGAAGATGAAAACACAGGCACTGAAAATGTGTGAGATGTCATGGGACATCGTCTGCTTGTGCAAGTCATGCCCATACTGTGATCTCACACATCTCAGCAGCGTTCGGAGAGCTCTTCAGGTGCTATGCCGGGTCTGTATTTAAGCGTTTTGTAATTTATAATAATCATTACTTCGAATGTTTCAAAGCATTGAATTTTGATAACCTTGTCGAATCAAAGTTTCAACTTTGCAATAATGAAAATAAAGTTAGTTTTTAAAATCAATGAATATCTACTTTAACATTAATTTTTCATGCTCCGAGTTATGGGGGGGGGGGGATTCTTTGCTATCGTCTCTTTAGTTCTAAAAGAACGAAACCAAATTTTCTAGAGTTATACTCATTAGATACGCACAACTAAATTTGTTTACACCACTAAAAGGAATTATCTTTATCTTTTCTTATGATATCCCATTTGATCGTGGAAGTAGAACGATAAAACCATCAATATCAGAATCGATTTGCGCACAAGGAATAGGATATATTCATAAAAACAATAAATTGCCATTCGTTTGTGAATCAAGTTGCTTTCATTTGATTCGTTTTTGTCTTATTATGGACTCTTATCTCAATATAAGGTTGAATAATGAATAAAGAAACATCATGAATATCATTTTTTGTTGTTGATATCTTTTACTTTACCTTTATTTATTTAGTAATTTATAAACGTAACTATTTACTTGTGAATGCGCTTAACATGATTACATTATTCATTACTTCTGTGCCCGCACTTCGTTTGGTAATACTCATTTAAAATCCTTCATAATGACTTAAAGGGTGGGTTATACTAATCATATATATTAAAGGCGTAACCCTCATCTTCATAATGATTGTAACTCAGTTTCCAGACTTCCTTGTAAACTAAATCGGCCCAGCATAGCTGATTTGGTGTCACTATGGATATAATAACAATTATAACAATAACAATAATGAGTTGAATTTGAATTTATTAACAACATAACACAGGTCTATATAAGCCCTCTTTTAACAAAGGAAACGTAAACCTCAGAATAACTTCCTATGTTGAACCCGATTTTGAAAGATAATTTATGAGCGTTTTCATTGTTATTAAGCAGGTGTGGAAGAACATCAGGGAAAAAATGTTCCCTGAAAAGCATGGCTCTTCCAATGCCTTCATATTCTTAATGTGATAATAATAGAAGCAAAAACATATATTCAAAAAATTAACGGTGTATCAACCGCACTTTTTTTTTAAGTTTCGATTTATGCCCCTCCACCTGGCGCTATGCCTGGCAATGTCTCCCAGCTCAGTAATCGGTGTGTTGACTCACCACTCGTAAACTAGAACAACACTCAAATTTGTCTGTCATCTTGGTTTGAAAGTAATCTTTCTGATAGATTTCAATATGTAGTTGATAATAATAATTCCTCCAATTTTTTCTTCTATTACATGGCGTTCCACAAGGTTCTATCCTAGGTCCTCTACTGGTTTTTTTTAATTTACATTAATGATCTTACACATTCAGCTGCACCTCGCAGTTAAATGAAAGGCCTTCCCGCGTGGGTTTTTTAACACGGACCTGGCTTGCTGCCGACAGAGTCGGCCCAACAAAAAAAAATGATAATGATCAGAGAAGTATTATGCAGGTATGTTCAGAACTATTAATTTATTTCCATACCTGTCTTTTCTCTTGACATGTAATGCTGAATCATTTGATATATATTCTTTTTTGTTTGTTTTTTTGGTGGAAGTTCCGACGTGCGAATTTATCTTCCCTCATTACTAGCTCTTACGATTACTTACTTCAACTGAACAGTGTAGAATGTGGAGTACATACAGATATTTGTGTACTTCGCTTGAAATCATCAAAATGATGATAAAAAATTGAAAAAAAGTCTTGCCGCACAACACATAGAAATGGGTATATGGGACGACGCAAAGTTTGTCGTATGTCAGGAATCATCTATTAAATGATTCGGTTCAGACTTTTAAAGGTAATACAAAGTTTTGGGAATTTTTGAAAATTTGGTGGATAGTGAATCTTTACAATTTTGATATATTTGGATGCCCCTGTGGATGTTTTATAAGCTCTACAAAAATTAGCCCCTAAAACACTTCTGTTTTCGAGAAAAATTGAATATAAAAATTTACCGGTGCTCCCGGTAAATTTTGATATATTTCAAATAGCGCCTATGGCCGTACAATGGTAGCTGCGACCATGAAAATCTCAGAATATGTAGTTGTGATATATAATTTCCAAACGGGAATAGCTAATCGGTCGATTTTAGTCAACAAACATTGTTTCATAGCTAAATGAATATCTTGACCTTGAGAGGGAGCTATACAACGTAAAGAGTTTATTATTTATAATTTCATAACTTCAGACTCGATTTCAACCGCGACAACGATCAATGAATATTGTAGGAACGCATATGCTTCCAATATGTTAATTTGAACCAAATTCATGACCCCATACCAAAACTTTGTAATACCTTTAACCTGTTCATTGTCATATTTATCAGAGCATTTGGAGAGCAGTCCTCAACAGGGGACATATTTTTTTACTACGGCACCCTTTCAATGCCATTGATTTCATCAATTTGCTTTCTCTTATTCTTCTTCTGCCTCTTCTTCTTCCACTTCTTTTTCGTCTTCCTCTTCTTCCTCTTTCTTCCCTTCTTCACCTTCTCCTACTTATCACTATTATACTATTCTCTTTACTCTTTATTTCTATTTTTCGCTTCTTCTCAAATTCACTCTCCTTGTACGTCTCTAGAATCTCATACTATACTACTCCGTTTTCGCCTCCTATAATACCTTTTAAATCCAGACCTACTATATTGTGTTACTCAGTACGGGAGCCTATTAACATACAAGCTATGCTTTTTATTTAGGCTCTCCACATTTTACATTGTTCTACCCAGCCTGTTATATATACATATTTCGAAATGTCGTACTTATTTTCCATACATTATATTTGATTTGAAATCTCTATTTTTTTAATATTTTGTTTTCTTGTGTGAAATCTATTCTTATATACGCCTGTATAAAAAAGAAAAGAATATAAACTGTTTTTCTAAAGTAAAATGTGGAATAAATAAAACTTCAAACTTCAAATTGATACAAAAGAATCAGTATGCTCACAAATCTCCTTTTTTTTTTCTTCACCAGAACTTTACCATAACTCGACATTCTCTTTGACACTACCATACACTTCAAAGTTCAAACATTGCTATGGTGTCCTTAGACAAATATTTGAAAGTACAAAGTCCGAAGCATTTGTGAAAGAGTAATCCCATAATTTTGGCGAACGTGATCTAGTCCAAGGTAGAGAGCATCTTGAACATAATCCCTCAGACAGCTTCTGGAAGACTTCCACTATAAATATGACGGACAAAGAAAGCGGACAAAATATACAGTTCCTCATTCTACCGGATTCTACCCTCAACAATTGCTATGGTAGACAAAGGAACATCCCTTCACTGTTATTATGTAAAAATCTGTAGAACAGGTGGCACATGCATATTCACCTGTTCAACACATTTTTACGTAAAAGCAGTGAAGGGATGTTCCTTTGTCTACCATAGCAATTATTGAGGGTAGAATGAGGAACTGTATATTTTGTCCTCTTTCTTTGTCCGTCATGTTCATAGTGTCTGCTCTTATGAAATCATTATCAAGGAAATGGAATAGTAAACATAGTAAAACCCGACGACCAGGAGGCGTTATCCGTTATTCCACTGCTAGTACTTTTAGATTCTGCACGACGAGAACGTGGACTGCCCTTTTAAGGCAACGTGACGTCCTTTTAAGGCACTTGCAGTGATGTAACATTGCCTTAAAAGGGCAGTCCGCGTTCTCGTCGTGCAGAATCTAAAAGTCCCTATTGTCAATAGACCGGTTTACTAGCATATTTAAATTGTATGCATACTTTTCAAACAAAGGTTGTTCTTGACAACCCGGAAACTTGCCCGAGGCTTGCCCGACATACCAACCATTAATGTATGCAGACTGGGGCCCGTTCCTAGAAACCGTCATAAGTCTAACTTCTTGACTATCCCATTGAAACGCGTGTTAGTTCTATAACACACGTTCCAATAGGATAGTCAAGAAGCTAGACTTATGACGGTTTCTAGGAACGGGCCCCTGGATTCCAAGTATTGTAGTGAATGGATGAAACAACTCGTCACTAGGTCCCCAGGAAAGAAACATCAATAAACTTGAATATGTCAGTAAACCGGTCTCTTACCCTGCCTGATTGTTCCATTAGCTAGAATTTAAGCCTGGACAAGAGGTCCTAGATATTAAATAACTGCGTCCATAGGTAACACACAAATATTCTTATGGATTCGTTTTCCGATGAAAATCTATTTAAGGTCTAATCATAAACTTGCACTAACCCATGTAGTCACTTTGTTAAAGGTAGTATCCCTTTTACAGAAAGAGTTATGAATATATGTCACGTATGTCCAATCTGAGAAACTAGCATCCGAATTAATCTCTTCATTTTTTTGTTATGTGTCATTCAGGAGCATTCAATATTATCGGTTTGTATAATATGCATATGAAGACACAGTATGCGTAACTTTTTTCTATATGATTGTAAATCATTACTGTTTTGGTTGAAATTGTTGTTTTTCATATTATTAAGGTAATTCAATCGTTGCAAAGGTATTTATTTTGAGACCGATTTTTCCCGTTACTTTTGTAAGCTCAAACAGTATTTTCTTTGGATTTTTCATTCTAAAGATACCGTAGCAATTTCTTTCACGGTGGGTTTATTACGGCATGTTCAGTTGTCACTCACTTTCATTTCAACACGTTGACAGGAAGGAATTGTCAGCTCGTCATCCTTTGCTTGTTTTCAGCATGTTTAATTTGTGTCCCGCCACAGAAGTAAGTTCTTTGGATTAATGATATAATTCTGTAAATAATGTGTTGATGATGTGATTATGTAAAACAAGAAGGAAAAGGAAAGTTATTAACAAAAGTCAAGTTCTTTGTAAAATAATGTACACGTGAAAATAGGTTGAAGTTAGAAGACCAATCTCTGTGTCACGTGTGTTGCCAATTCATGTATGTGTAGATTCTTTTCTATGTATTTATAAAGGAAACATAAATAGGGATGTTAGGAGTTTTTGTTTTGGAATTGATTGTCTTTAATTTATCAACAGAAATAATAACCAGGTCACACAAAGAAGTGTATTTTCAAACCATTTATTAAGAACATGTCAGACTCAGAGTATGAACAAGATAACTCAAAATATGTTTTTTTTTGTGCATTATCTTTACAGTTTGAATAAATACCTACACCAGTAGGAACTATACATTCTAACGGGCACACCTCGGCTTGTTCACTGATCTAACCATAATTCAAATTCTTTCGAAACTCCGGGATTGGAATCAGACGGACAAGATGGCTGAAACTGCAGGCGAGCTGAAAGTTAAGAGGAGAACGGCAAAAGGGAAGCTCACAAGGGGTATGAACCAACTACAGGCCCTTTTGAACACTGAAAGATCCCGCAATGAGGTAGATGAGAGCTATCACGAATTCCGCAAATTGTATGAAAATGTGGAGGCAAAGCACGATGCCTATTGTGAGGTTCTCGATGACACCGCGTATGAAGCAGAGCAGGCGTGGATGGAGGACTGCATGAATAACTTCATGCAGATGAAGTTGAAGGTTGTGGACTATGTAGGCAATAGTACCGGCGTGGTTGACACCACAGGAGAGGCTGATAGCCCAAGGTCAGAAGTGAGAAACACAACAGCATGTCACGTACAGATAGAGAAACCGAAGTTGCCACGTTTCTCAGGAGACATCAGAGAGTACCAGACCTTCAAATCGGACTTTAAACATCTTATCGAGTCCAAATACACGGAGAGGGACTGTATAACCATTCTGCGTACTAGTTTACAAGGCAAAGCACTTGAAGTGATTCAAGGCATAGGAACAGACTACAAGGCAGCTTGGGAGCAATTAGATGTCATCTACGGTGATCAGAGGAATGTCGCAGATGCTGTTATCTACGACATCACGAAGTTCAAGAACTTGAAAGACGGCGATGATAAAGGGTTCATTGAACTAGCAGGGTTAGTGAGAAGGAGCTACAACACTCTGAAGGAAATCAACAAGGAGGAGGACATGAACAATTCTCACATGTTGTCATTGATAGAGCGAAAGCTTACGAATGAAGATCGTAAGATCTGGTTACGTCAACAGAAGCCGCCAACTTTGAAGTGCCTAATGGAATGGTTGAGCCAGGAGTTGCAAACTCGTATCAGGGCAACTGCATCGATTCGAGAAGGAAGGTCAGATAGCAAGCCAAGGCAGAGTGCCTTCATACACCATCTGACACAGGAGGACAAAGGAAGTGATGGTCGCAAACCAGACTTTAAGTGTTGGCTCTGCAAATCCAATGATCACTGGATCGATAAGTGTCAGAAGGTCGTTAAGATGAGCCAGCAGGAGAGGTATGAGTTGATGAAGGAAAACAGGGCTTGTTTTAGCTGTCTGAAACGAGCTGGCAAGGAACATAGGATGACAACATGTCGGAGAAGGAAGAAGTGTGATCGATGCTCTTCCTTTCACCATCCTTTGTTACATTCAACCATAAAGATCCAGGAATCTACTGTGGATGTTGCAAGCACCGGATCGAGTGAAACTCTTCTGCCAATTCTTACAGTCAAGGTTCGTGGTCCAAAGGGAGCAGTCATTGGAAACTGTTTATTGGACTCGGGTTCTCAGGTGACACTCATCAGGAAGGGAGTAGCAGAAAAGCTCAACCTGGAGGGTGATCCGGTTCAAATAGTGATCACAAAGGTCGGCGGAGATAGAGAGACTACTAATTCTAAGTGGTATCGGGTGAAGGTAGAGTCTTTGGACAATCATCGAGTTGTTAATGTGAAAGCTATTGGACTAGATGTGATCAACGACAACATCACAAGTGTTGAAGTTCGGGAGCTTGCAAGGATTTTCGATCTTGATAAGCTCAACAGAGGAGACGGGTCAGTTGATCTACTCATCGGTGCTGATTATGCAAGACTACATCTTGGTGACGTCAAGTCAAGAGAAAGAGGACACCTAGTGGCTACACGAACTCCACTAGGTTGGGTGGTATTTGGCGGCAAGCCAGGACAGAGCAGTGGAAGTGTACTTAATGTACAGGTGGTTAGAAATCCTATTGACCTGCAGGATTTCTGGACGACGGAGTCTATGGGTGTGGCTTGTCCAGCTAGGGAGACAGATGAACAGAAGTTAATCACTGAGGCCTGTCAGAAGAAAGGACAGCAGTGGCTGGTACCGTACCCATGGTTGAAAGATCCTAGAGAACTTCCAGACAATAAGGTTCTAGTGGAGAAAATGCTCTGTGCTACTGAGAAAAGGCTGATGAAGGATGCGGAGCATGCAAAGGCCTATGACCATCAGATCAAGGAGATGGTTCAGATGGATTTTGCTAGGAAGCTAACGGCCGAGGAGATGGAGTTGTACAACGGCCCTGTGCATTACATCCCTCATCACGCTGTATTGAGACCAGAGAAAAAGAGCACACCGATACGAATTGTCTTCAACTCTTCATCAGTGTACCAAGGCAAGTGTCTCAATGATTTCTGGATGAAGGGGCCTGACCTGTTGAACAATTTGTTTGGAGTCATCCTACGATTTCGGGAGAAGCCAGTAGCAGTCTGTGCGGACATCTCCAAAATGTATCATAGGGTGCTGATACCGGAATCTGATCAACACGTACACAGATTCTTGTGGAGAGATATGCAAGTTGATAGAAAGCCTGATACGTATGTGATGCAAGTTGTTACCTTCGGTGACAAACCGGCTTCAGCAATGGCGCAGACAGCATTGAGGCTCACTGCGGAAGAGGGACGCACTCAGTCCCCAGAGGCTGCAGATGTGTTGAAGAGAGACTCATACATGGATGATATCTGCACATCTACAAATACGAGAGAGGAAGCTCAAGCCTTAACTGAGAGCATTGACAATATTCTCGCTAATGGTGGCTTTAAGGTGAAAGGCTGGACTTCAAGCACACAGCTAAAGGGAGCAGGAGGAGATGAAATGGAGAAAACTCTGATGGAGAGTCTAGCAGAGGAAAAGGTGCTAGGAGTCTTCTGGGACAGACAAAGGGATGAGTTCTCTTACAGGGTGAAAGTTGAGAAGTTCTTGGATAAGGAGCTAACCAAGAGAATCATCCTAGGCCAGGTTTCTCGAATCTTCGATCCTATTGGCTACACAGCACCGTTTGTCATCCGAGCAAAGATAGGACTACAGAAGATATGGGAAGCTGGCTATGACTGGGATGCAGTTCTTCCAGAGGAATGCCAGATAGAGTGGAAGAGATTCTTTCAAGAGATGGAAGAGCTCAAGGGAGTAACGTTTGAGAGATGTCTGACTCCGAAGGATGTAGTTGGGAAGCCGCTACTCTGTATATTCAGTGATGCATCAATGCACGCCTTCGGAGCATCTGCGTACCTGAGGTGGGAGACGGAGGAAGGAGATTACAAGACAAGATTTGTGGCAGCGAAATCACGAGTGGCACCACTCAAGCCACTGACGGTTCCCCGCCTTGAACTTCAGGCCGCAGTTCTTGCCAGCAGATTGTACAAGACGATACTAGAGCAGCTGACGATGGAGATAGATGATGTCATACTCTTTACAGACAGTATGATAGCCCTCTCATGGGTAAGGTCTAAGGCTAGGAACTTCAAGACGTTCATTGCTACTAGAGTAGGAGAAATTCAGAGCAACACAGACCCCAGCAAATGGCGACATATTTCAGGAGTAGACAACATAGCAGATGTGTTGTCAAGAGGACTGAAGGCAAATGAACTGAAGGGGTCATGGCAACACGGTTCAGACTTCCTACAACAGTCAAGATCTGATTGGCCTGAGGAAGTGAAGGTTCTTACGAATCTACCTGACGTTGAGAAGGAGAGGCGTCATGAGAAGACGGTTCTAGCTGTGGGTTTAAGTTGTGACCTAATCGATTATAAGAGGTTCTCCAGCTGGAGGAAACTGGTCAGAGTCGCAACATTGGTGTTAAAGTTTGTGAGGAAACTCAAGGCTAGACAGGGAAAGCAGGAGAATGAGACCAGTAAAGGAATGACTCCCGCAGAACTAGAGGAGGGAGAAAGGTACATCATCAGAGACGTACAGAAAGGCATGGAATCACGAATCAAGAAGGGAGAACTGAAGTCCTTGAGTCCCTTCATTGATGACTATAGAGTCATTCGAGTAGGAGGCAGGATAGATAAAGCGATGACATCATTCGAGCACAAGCATCCTGCTCTTCTTCCGTATGGACATCATGTTTCCATGCTGATTACTCGTCATGTTCATGAGACGAGTCATAGCGGAGTAGCTGCAACCATGGCAAAGATAAGGCTTAGGTACTGGATTCTTCGGGGACATAAGCTTATCAAAACTCTCAAGTACAGATGTACAAAATGCAGAGCTTTTCTGCATAAAACTGAGACCCAAGAAATGGCCCAGCTACCTAGGGAGAGATTAGCTCCGAATACACCACCGTTCCACTTCACTTCGTGCGATTACTTCGGGCCACTAACCGTGCGAGTGGGACGCAACAAGACTTCGAAGCATTACGGAGTCATCTTTACCTGCTTGAACACAAGGGCAGTTCATCTCGAGCTGGCAGTAGATTGCAGTGCCATGGAGTTTATGCAGGTACTGCGGCGTTTTTTCGCCGTGAGAGGACAACCGGCCAGCATCCTAAGCGACAATGGCACTCAGTTTGTCGGCACTCAACGTGAGTTGAAGAAGATGATTGAAGGACTGTCCAACGAAGAACTTCAAGACTTTTGTGCTGAGAGAGGCACCGTATGGAGGTTTACCACACAGGGGCACCCCATCAGAACGGCTGTGCGGAGGCTTTAGTTAAAAGCTGCAAACATGCTTTGAAGAAGGCAATTGGAGAGCAAGTGTTGGCACCATTTGAGCTTTTAACTTGTCTGGCTGAGGTTGGCGAATCTGGTCAACCAGAGACCAATTGGCAGGCTGTCAACCGATCCCGATGATGGAGGATATATCTCACCTAATGACATGCTTCTGGGACGAGCATCAGGGAACGTAGCGCAAGGTCCATTCTTGGAAACAAGAAATCCAAGGCACAGAGTAGAACTGGTTCAGCGCATCGTAGATTCATTCTGGCAACGCTGGACGCGGGATGTATTGCCACTGTTAACTCCTAGAAGAAAATGGAATGTGCATCGACGTAATGTACGCGTTGATGATATCGTTATGTTCGCAGACGCGAACTCTGTACGTAGTAAGTGGACAATCGCTCGCATAATCGAGGTGTTTCCGGGTGATGACGGTAAAGTACGGAACGTGAAAGTAAAGACTATGAACTCTGAGTACCGTCGCCCGATCACGAAGATTGCTGTAATCTATCCCGCAGAAGGTTACGAAGATTAGGTTACGCGAGAACTTTAAGTTTGAAACATTGTAAACTTAAGAGCAGATTTAGCTTTGCATTTTATTGGATGTAGGATTCTCTTTCTTCATTGACTTCATGAGGAAAAATTCCCTCATTGGGCGGGGAGGATGTTTTGGTTGAAATTGTTGTTTTTCATATTATTAAGGTAATTCAATCGTTGCAAAGGTATTTATTTTGAGACCGATTTTTCCCGTTACTTTTGTAAGCTCAAACAGTATTTTCTTTGGATTTTTCATTCTAAAGATACCGTAGCAATTTCTTTCACGGTGGGTTTATTACGGCATGTTCAGTTGTCACTCACTTTCATTTCAACACGTTGACAGGAAGGAATTGTCAGCTCGTCATCCTTTGCTTGTTTTCAGCATGTTTAATTTGTGTCCCGCCACAGAAGTAAGTTCTTTGGATTAATGATATAATTCTGTAAATAATGTGTTGATGATGTGATTATGTAAAACAAGAAGGAAAAGGAAAGTTATTAACAAAAGTCAAGTTCTTTGTAAAATAATGTACACGTGAAAATAGGTTGAAGTTAGAAGACCAATCTCTGTGTCACGTGTGTTGCCAATTCATGTATGTGTAGATTCTTTTCTATGTATTTATAAAGGAAACATAAATAGGGATGTTAGGAGTTTTTGTTTTGGAATTGATTGTCTTTAATTTATCAACAGAAATAATAACCAGGTCACACAAAGAAGTGTATTTTTCAAACCATTATTAAGAACATGTCAGACTCAGAGTATGAACAAGATAACTCAAAATATGTTTTTTTTTGTGCATTATCTTTACAGTTTGAATAAATACCTACACCAGTAGGAACTATACATTCTAACGGGCACACCTCGGCTTGTTCACTGATCTAACCAATTACCTCACCCACCTTTAATATCAAACCATTTAAGAAATTTGTATAAACGATATGTTTTGAGAATAGATTTTGTTAAAAAAGAGAATATTTAGATTAGCGACCAAACTGAAATCGGGTGCGAAATACTTTTAATCAAGTTAGG
>JAVYIG010017663.1:0-24973 GCA_035222895.1 Strongylocentrotus droebachiensis | reverse complement strand
GACTCAAATGCACCAGAAGTCTTACGAGACTCGAATATATCCGCAGCATTGAACTCAGAATCGAATTAATATAACAAATTTGTTATTTATAACACATCTAATTAAGAATTCAATCTGCGATAGAAGTAAAAATCCGTTTCATAAAACAAATAACAAGTTTATATAGTCAATAATTTATTGATAGTTCGCGGACGAGTCTAATTGCACTGTCGCGCTCTGCGCCTATAGCTATAGGTCCAACTAAACAACTACAAGGCTAAATATAGACTTTATTTGTGACAATGAACCCAACAGGCAACTTCGGTGCTGGACACGGTTTTCTGTAGAAATCCTGTAAGTACATGTCATATTTATTCCGTAATTTCGTATTTATAAGGTGATATTTATGTGTTTTTTTGATATTTGAATACAGATTGATTCTGAGAGTTAGATCTTGTGTGTGAGTAGCCGGGGCCGGGGCAAGTGAGTAGACGGATCTAATTAAATTGCCCAATTTCAGGCGCGACCTGAGAGCGGAAGCTGCGTGTAGTGCCCGCCCTAGAACTGCCGGGCATTTTCGCAACAGTCCCTACGTCTACGGCCTACTGTCTACTGCACACACATAGCTGCATTAATAATAATAAATAATATTTAATTTTTATAATAGCGCTTAGGCCTAATACAAATGTCTCTCAGCGCCTTTAGGCCTAAGCGCTTTACAACAAGTATACTATCCTTCTTCTTCTACAGGATAATCTGCCTCCGGCCTCCTTCAATACTGAAGATTCTTGAACTTGAAGATGCCTGCCCTAGAATCTATACCATGTATACTACTAGGCCTGATTGGGGTGTGCATGTGGACCATTACACTAGGGTCTAGATTTTACTACTTACTAGACCTCTAGCTATAATTTATACATGTAGCTACGAATAGTGCAATGAAATGATTCTTTGCAAGGGTGGTGACTCTCCTGTACACAGGGCCTCCATTTAACATCCTATCCGAGGGACAGAGTGTTTTCCACTTGACATAACCTAGCTGCGCCTATGCACAAGGGAAGGGGAACGTTAACACACTTCAGTCATCCGCCTGGGTTGGGGTCGAACCCGGGATCTCCCTTCTTAGATCTAGACTAGATTCTAGACCTATATCTCCATGTTTGCTTCGACAGGCAGACGCTTTACTAACTGAGCAAACTCGCCTCCTGCGTCCTGGCTGTGTATTAAAATAATAAAAGCTGTGCTATTGATTCTCAACATTTCACACAGCACTGTACAAAACTCAGCTGATTTCACTAAAAATTCGTACTTTACTTAGATCTAGTGACAATTGATGACACCTTCTACTAGTACTAGTCTAAAATAGCAGTAAAATACAATTTACAGATGTTAGAAAGAATAATTTATTTTTTTTAAGCGTGGGCTTACTGTCAAAATTGCCAATCAGCCACTTCGCATCGTCTTTATTGCGTGCATTCGTTTGTTAGGTGTGTAGGCCTATGGACTATTTGTGTGTGCAATTCTGCCTATTAAAGTATTAACACATAGTGCAGTGCTAAATAGCTAAGGTCAATAGGCATTAGCTTTGACTCTCTATCCTGGGCCCCCCCCCCCCCCCCCCCTCCCCATTCCGAAAACGGAGGGATACCATGCGTGTTACTAAAATGTCCGGTAAAGGGGTACTTTTCGTGCGACAAAATCCGGCCCGAGAATTCTAAAAAAAGGGGGGGTATTTGACTTTTCACCCGGAGATTCTTTAAGAAGGGGGTGTTTTTTCTTTTTTCTCTCATCTCTTTGGACTCCTGAGAAATTAAAAAAGGGGATTATATAAAATCTTGAACATAGAAAAATCGATCAAATCCAGGGACTGATGTACATGTACCGGTAGACTATTTTTATACTGTAGTATATCCTAATTCACACACAGCTGCATTACTATCCTGGCTGTGTCCTGTGTACTGAACCTATATTCTCAAGATTTCAAACACCACTGTACAAAACTCAACTGATTTCACTAAAAATCGGTACTTTCGTTTAGTGACAATTGATGATACCTAAAATTAAATAGCAGTAATTACTGATTCATTAAATCTAAAGAGTATCTTTACGAGGATAAAGTACTTAGTTACAGAGTTTGATTACAAAGTCATTCATTATGACAGGTACAAATATTAGTAGGGCTATGTGAAAGGACACAGTTATGCAGGCACAGGTGATGTCAGTTAAGAATAATGGAAGGCTTATTTCTAACTAAGTCTCAATATCAGGCACTAAAGTATTTATTTGGTGGTGATATATTATGCAGATAAGTGAGCATAGAACTGATTTGCAGACTTTGTTTATTCTTACAAGGTACATGTATGAATCAAAACACGAGCACAGAAATTTTGTATGTATTTCATGTGCTAAATGTACGTAATGCAGGCTAAGTTCTTTGGGGTATTCCCTGGGTGTGTGAGCCAACCAGTAATGACAGCTTATCTGAGTAAGGGGGGGGGGGGGTTGGTCTGCTTTTTCTGAGATAGGGGAGTTCATTGAGCAGTGTTCCGGATTTAGGGGGTCTCCAAGGCAGGAAAAGCCCGCATAAGGGGCGTCCAGAAATTTTGGCAGTCCTCAGATAGGGGGGCTTTCAAAAAGAGGGAACAAGCCCTAAATAACACTGAATGGGGGGGGGGGCGGGCTCTCTATCAGTCTTAGACAGAAATAACCGTCTGATATGGGTCATTTCTTTAATAAAACTGACATTTGTCGACATTCCCCATACACAGATGGTAACCCAGATGACTCACACAGGGGGGGGGGGGGTGGATTGAGCCTATTCTGTACCTCTTTTTACTCTGAAATCTGCTCCCCCGATTTTCTATATTTAGATCTAATTTTCTGATTTATAAAGTAAATAGAAAAAAAATCTAGATCCTATGTTTATTTTTCTCCTATTCACAGTTATCAAATTTGTTATGACTTATTTTCAAATGTAAAATTTACGGACTTACATGTACGTGTATGAATTATCCAATTTTGATTTCAGAACCGTGAAACGGTACCTTCATGCATTCATTCTGGTAATCTATGACATGACCCAGCCGATGTATTTCCGGGTCAACCTACCAAAACATAGCCAATGGCCAATCAGAGCACTCGTTTAATATTGGGTTTATGAATATTTATATGTCACTGGGTCAAGACGGGCTGACTCGTACGTAGCTATTGGACGTTCGAAAAGAAAAAATGAATATTCATCAACTAAAACCAAGATGGCTGACAACGAATCATGTTGACTACGACACTTTCTCGGATTAATCATTATCCCCTAGCAACGAAGTCGGGGGGGGGGGGGTATAGAAACACTGCCGTCCGTCCTTCCGTGCGTCCGTCCGTCCGTAAACAATTTTGGATTCCGATCAATAACTTTGGTAATGTTTGACAGATTTTAATGAAATTTGATATGAAGGTACATGATATCAAAATACAGGCTAAGTTCAATTTCCCAGTATGTAGGTCGAAGGTCATAGCTCATTAAATATGCGAATCTGGTTTCCGATCCGTAACTTTAGTATTGTTTGACGGATTTTAATGAAATTTGATATGAAGGTTCATGGTATCAAAACACGGCCTAAGTTTGATTTTGGAGTATGTAGGTCAAAGGTCATTGCTCATTAAATATGCGAATCTGGTTTCCATTCGATAACTTGAGTAATGTTTGACAAATTTAAATGAAATTTGATATGAAGGTACATGGTGTCAAAATACATGTAGGCTACAGCCTAAGTTCGATTTCGGAGTATGTAGGCCAAAGGTGAAAGGCCATAGCTCATTAAATATGCAAAAACACCTAATTATATATGTGAAAATGTGGTTAACTTCCTTGCCTAGTAATATAATAGTATAGTCAAATGGAGGTAACTTGTTCTGATGTATATAGGCCATTTGTACCCTGCGAGGGGATGCTACGCTTTGCCTTGCGTTGACTTGTTAATTTAGGATCTAAATGATCAAGCTATCGTAAGTCAAAGTAGATATTTCTGTGTTATTTTTAATTTTTTAATATAATCAAATGTAATTTCACAGCCAAAGTGAATATATGAGGATGTAAAGAGTAAAAATATTGTTGCATATCTCATTCATCGCTGTCCTGCCGAACCGAACCATTTGTTCCACTCGGTCACCATAGGACGTACTTCAGTCTATGTATAGAGGCGGTCAGAGGAGCCAGATGCAATTTCAGCAGAACAACCGTCGATATCAGAGACTAAAACTTTCGGTCTATATCAGTCTATGCTTTGCTGAAGTGGTATACTGTAGTAGTAGTAGATCTACTGTCATCCGTTGCTGTCATCCGGACTTGGCTGTCGGATTCAATAAATTTTGAATTTTGAATTCCATTTTTATTTCAAGGGCAGGCTAAGCTGTAAGCAGCCAAAACAACAACTCCTGCAATAAACTGCAAAACCCAAACAGTGTTTAGATTTCACTAACTCCATGCTATACATGTACATGTATATGCTTCAGAGAGCTCCGCCTACGACCACCGAAGGGCTTCGGCGACGGAGCTCCCTGGAGTAAAGATTTCACTAGACTTTAATTAAGTTAGAATTAAAATAGAGATGTAAATAATCTAGAGTCTAGTAGGTAGACAGTAGGAGGACTAGGATGCGAATCGGCTCAGTCGGTAAAGCGTCTGCCTGTCGGCCCAAAGATCTTGGGTTCGAATCTCACCCAGGCGGATGACTGAAGCAAGCGTTGTGTGTTAACGTGCCCCTCCCCTTGTTGTTTCATAAACGCAGGCTATGTTACGTGGAAAACAATCCATATCTCGGATAGGATGTTAAATGGAGACCCTGTGTACAGGATAGTCACCGCCCTTGCACGTTAAGAACCCATGGCACTATTCGTATAAGAATAGTGGAAAAACCCGGTGTAGTGGTCTACCTGCACACCCCACTCAGGCCGAATATATATATATATATATATATACGGCATCTGCAAGAATCTTCAGTACCGGTATTGAAGGATAGGAGGTAGATTATCTTCAAGAAGGAGAAGAAGTATACTGCACCCTGCAGCGTAGTGTAGTCTCGTGCCTAGTCATGCTAGTGGTTTCTAAATTTACTCTAGAGTATTGATCTTTTTTTTTGGCGCAGTCTTGACTCTATGTCTCTTAGTTTACGTCAAGACTCTGTCTCTACTCTCAGTCTTTAGACTGCAAACATTGTAGCAGTGACTGTTGTTTTCAGTCACTGAGTCTGAATGTGAACCTAGCTATTTTAAGAATAAATTTTCCCCCTCTCTTTTACAGGAAATATACAGAGTGTATTACCAAATGCTTGCTTCTTTGAGTATGTGCCTGGAACAATAATGTCTTGGAGGAAACAAACCACCACAAGAGAAGGTAAACCTTTTTTCTTTTTTTCTTTTTTTAACTTGGACTTTTTAAAACTGGATCTGTTTAGTTTGTCAAGTAAAAGGAAATTTTTCAATGGGTGAGGGCATTAAATAAGGCCAAGTTGGAGGAGTATGCAAAGGTCTGGTTTGAGAAGTATCCATTCAGGGGTGGCTACATGTATGTGTGCAACAAGATGTCTACTAACAAGTTGCTGTAGTGTTTATTTAAAGTGTATTATAACTTCCAATATATATTTTGTATAATTAACATTTGAAGGCCATAAAGAAGGGATGGGGGAGAGTCATATACACGAAACAGAATAACAAGCAAAAAGAAAATAATTGACCATCCAATTTTGCTGAAAAAGAAAGTAAACATTGAAGACAACTGAAAGAAAAAAAAATAATGCAATTGTTGTGTATTCTTACATATTTGGTTAATATTTATTGAATATTTTTATAATTCTGTTCCAGGGATTGAGAGGAAGGCCTTGCTGTTGAGAGATCATGGGGTGCCTTGAGGTTCCACTTCCAGCCTTGATGTTCTGCCCCTTACCTCAAAGCGATTGTGCCTGGCAATATATGAGCGAAGCACAATGGACTGGTAATTCATAATGCATATTACAATGTTTTTTTTAACAAATCAGGGAAAGAAACAGAGATAAATTCATAGCATATGAGTCTGTCATGGCATTTTTAGTAACTCAACATTTGCTTCTGCAACGACTACTCTAGGCTTTATTTTTTCAAAGGTGTAGGGTTAGACTGAGGGTTGGAATTGGGATTAAGGTGGTTTAGGTCGAGGGTTAAGGCCCGGTCACACAGAGGGGACGCATGGGGGACGCATAGCCGGCGCATGGAAAATTTGCAATTTTGGCCAGTGCGTTGTCGTTCGCTAGGCGTGCGTCATCACTCGTTACTCGTTCGTCGAGCGCGCTGGACCAACGCTGGACCAGCGCTATGCATTCGTCGTCATTCGCTGTGTGCGTCGGGATTTTTTGAACATGCTCAAAAGTGTGCGCGGAGCTTGACGCATGAATATACACGCCAAAGGCACGCCAGACGTGCGTTGAGCGCGCTAGACCAGCGCCAGACATACGCGGAGCACACGCCCTGTATACGCACAGCGCGCTAGCTAAACGCTGTGCATTTTTTGTCAGCTCGCTAGCTTTTCCAAAATCACGACAAAAGTTAGGCACACGGCCTTTTCCGATTTCCAATGCGCTGGCCGTGCGTCGTAGAACGCGGTGCATGCGTGGACCATTCGTCCAGCGCGCTAGCAACACGCTGTGCATTCGTGGAAGTTGTTATCATGTGCGCTCTGGGTACGTTCTGTATGCGCACTGTATGCGCCCTGTATGCGCTCAGCGCGCTAGCAACACGCTATGCATTTGGTGTCAGCTCGCTGTAGCTACGACAAAAGTTGGGCGCACGACAACGCACTGGCCAAAATTGCAAATTTCCAATGCGCTGGCCGTGCGTTCCCCATGCGTCCCCTCTGTGTGACCGGGCCTTTAGGCCTAGGGATGAAGTTTAATAGTGTAGAAAATTTATGTGAAGCAATTGTCTCAGGAGAAGGTGTCGTACAACTGGATTTTCCAGGTGCTGGTGGAGCTGCATGTATCTCTTACTCATCAATGGTAGTTTTAAAATGTTCCTCTGTATTGTGAAAGAACCCTACCCTGCTGTTCACTTTATAATTAGTACTGTACATTGCTTTCATGTACATGCCATTAAAGTGAATTTATTTTATTTCTCTATACAAACAGGTGCCTGTACATGTAATGTATTTCATGCAAATGAAGGGTAGAATGAGAAGCTCATGATGATATGGTAGACAAGGACCTTGCTGTCTAAAGCTCGGAGGCCAGATGACAGTGTCTGAAGTAAGTCGCCCCATAGAAGAGTGAGAACTTTCTGTTGCAATTGTTAATCAACACATCCTTACCACATGCAACCCATCCCACTTTCACAATATATTCTATTAACAACAGTAACCCAAGTTCAACGTCTGGATTGGTGATTTTGAACAAAAATGGGGGTGGTAGGGCGGTCAGCCTAGCAGTACAAAATCTAAATATGTCATATGGCTGTATCTTGGATGACCTGGAGGTAGTTGCCCGAGAAGTGTGATAAAGAAAAATATGTTTGAAAAATAAAAGTAACAAAAATTAGAATGATTGGACACCTTTGGTTGTTACAAATCAGATCAGAATGAGATTTTTACACTGTAAAGTTGCCGATGTCAAGTATGTTTGGAATTCAATTCTATGATTTCTCTGTGAATGCCATTTAAAAAACAATGGTCTGAATGTTTAATTAGACACAAACACAAACGTAGTATATTAGTAATGAAAGGCATGTTTGGTAATACAGTAATTTCATTTCAGACCATGAAGACCATGTATTATTATAATTATCTGGGATCTCCATCTGTCGTTGGGCTGATAAGCATGGAAAATAAGGAATGTACTCCTGTCGAGCGAACAATATGTTTATATAAAACTAATAGCCCTTTGAAGATTACTTACTAGAAGGTGTAGAACAAGAAGAAAACGAAGAAGAAATACACTGATGATGTCAGCTTTACTTCTTAAAGTTGTATACTATTTGAAAATAGTTTATATTTTATTCATGAACAGCCGGCTTGTCAGAATTGCATACAAGGATGCCATTGGACTTTGCTGTACTTGTAGCTGAAGGGGAGCAGTCACCAAAAGGAGCGTGCAACTCAATGTGGATACCTCTACCGAATTCATCTCAAATAACATGAATCAAGATGTGACAGTGGATGTACATGTAGAGGGGTTTGTGACCCTCCTGACTGTGGACTACTTGCAATACACATAAACTCAATCAATGGATTGTAGAGGCGTAGTAATGGTGGGTCCGGTGAGCTCAACTTTGGAGGTTAAGTTCGCAAAATTAATAAAGTTCCTTTTAATATGGGTGTATATGGTTCCAGGGATTAATTTGACGCAACGCCTCGTAGTGACACGCCCTTTTAAGGGGCAACACGTCTCAGAAGGTATAAAATGGGAAGCAGTTTCTGAATTGGCGCTAGCTTTTACTTTTCGGATGACTTCCTCATTTTGTTTCATACTCCATTTCCATTGCCGCCATGAGGGGCTCAAGTTTTAGCAGAGTTTGGGGCGCCCAGCCCATAGATGTGACTTTTCGTGATTATATGTAATAAATTGTAATAAAGTTACTATCCACTTCAACACTTGACTCTTGTCGAGAATTGTATTTCTTCGTGTGGATTTGTTCTTCTCTGGAACGCGAATTGGGCAGGGTGATAGGCGGCCACCGGCCACTCAGTAGCCAGTAACATTAATTCCTTTTATGAGGAATATCAACTTTTGTTCCTCCCAACCATGAGTTGTACATATTCTTTGATTCGGGGAGGGGTTGGTGAAGAGGGATAAGTGCCCCATATTTTGTATTGTAACAGGTTTTGTTTTCTACATGAGGAGACGAGGATAATATATTAATATAGCAGAAAATTATAATTGCTAGGTCCTAAGTAACATTTTTCCATCACCTATATCGTTTACTTTTATTCAAGTTTATATCATTTTAATTTGTTTCTCTTGCCTGAAGGTGGGCGGGTTGGATTCCCTATATATTTTCCACAAAACAGTGATGTCGGGGAAACATTTCATTCCCCCTCGCATCACGGGTCTAACCATCATTGGACCGCTTTACATAGCGTCTTGATTTACATTGTGTCTCCATGTATCCATGCATACTATTGTGTGACAAACATTAACACTAGTAATTCAGTAAGGAACAAGAGAGAGAGAGAGAGGGTTGGAGGCAATGAGGGAGGGAGAAGGAACACGATGAGCAAGACGGCGAATGAGGCAATAGAATGAGTTTAGAGAGGGTGGGGAAGAAGGATCGAGAGAATAGAAGGGGACGAGGCGAGAAGGAGACTGAGGGTGGAAAACAGAGGGGGAGGGGATAAAGGAGGACGGGAGCAGGAGGAAGAAGAGAGAGGTATATAGAGTGGAACAATAGGGAAGAAGGGATAATGTAGTTTCGTTAATACTGCTACCTAGTTGAAAATAGGTAACTTTGGTATCCTAAAACTGTATTAGAAAACTTTAATAGTAGTCTACTACTACTACTGATGTCGTTATTTATTAACATTTTTATAAACAGCTTGTCATTGAAAAAGCCGTATTGACAAAAGTTCGTGCATTTTTACTTCAGCATCCTCATTTATTGTATACTTGGTCAACAGAGATTTTGACGACATCTTGAAGGAAATTGCCAAGGCCTTAAACACAAATTCAGACGTCAATGATCTCGGGAAAGCCTTGGGATTTCGGCCCGCAGATATTGGTCGTAAAATTAACGAAAACGCCAAACAAGGAGGGAATTATATGGGAACTTTGGATTTGCTCAGGACGTGGCAAAAAGGACAAACACCTTCGACGGAAAATGCGGCATTAAGGAAGGCACTATTCAAGGCTGGATTTGATAACCTGGCAGCCCGATATTTAAACAATCCCGTAACCGGTAAGAGATTCTTTGTATACAATGGTTCAATGATGCGTTTTATACGTAAAAATAAAGGCAATTCGAATTACAATAAACAAACTTTCTCTGAACAAAGTCTCTCTTTCATAAAATCATGAAAATTAATGGTACATTGGTCCGTTCGCATTTATTTTCTTTCTCTCTATGCAAAATACTTCTTAATTTAGTCCCATTTGTTCAGTCTGTTAGAATATTTCAGGTCCAAGTATGATTTAATTTTTGTCATAGACTTGAAATACAGGGGAATAATTCTGAGAGGTCAAGGTTATGATTTTCACTACTTCAGAATTTTTCTCCCTGATACTCGTACAAAGTTCCCTTTTTTTTAATAACAGCATAATTTCAGAATCCAGTGAACGACCAACAGAAAAAAAATTGTTCCAAAAATGAAAATGATGAAAAATGAAATCATAGTCCGGTTGAGAAATATGATGAGCCCTTGTTTAAATTGGAAGCAATCGCATTGCAACTCGCTGCAGTCTTAGATATCCAAAATGGAAATATTCCAGTTTACATTAAATCTCATCAATGGAACAAAATCTGGAAATAAGGTCTGACGAAATTATGGGATTGCATCGCCAGATTAACGCAATCGAGCAGTACTCTCGTAGGTTGATGCATCTGCATTTTCAGCATCAAAGAGACACACGAGAAAACCGACGAAATTGTAGTATCTGTCGCCAGTAAAGCTATGGCCACAAATCAGAGCGGCGACCGACCGATTAGTAGCCTGCTCGGTCGCCGCTGGAATTTAGGCATCGCCCAACGATTTTTTTTTTGGAGAAGTCGAGCTGGCTGTAGAGCCCCAGTGATGCCTGGGCGGTGCCCTGTCGATTTCCCGTCGGTCGCCGGTCATTTTTAGATCAAAACTTGGCGAAATCGGAGAGCTTCTCCGGGCAGCGTCCTGGCAGTGACCGACCGATGGCCCACCGATACCCGAGCGGTCTCCCACCGGCCACCGGCTAATTTTAAGAAAATTGCACGGCAGCCGGCCGGTGATCGGCGGGGCCCCAAAATACGCTCGGTGCCTGGGCATTCGCCACCCGGACACCGACCTAATCGAGCGTTCGCCGTAGAGCGATTTAGGTCAAAAATCAAAGCCGCTAGGTCAAAGGCTGCTGACCGATTTTGAACTCGCCGCCCACGCCGCCCAGTCACCGACTGATCCGCCAGTGGCGCCCGGGCGGCGACCGGGCGGCGAACTCTCAGCAGCCTTTGACCTAGCGGCTTCGATTTTTGACCTAAATCGCTCGACGGCGAACGCTCGATTAAGTCGGTGCCCGGGCACCGAGCATACTTTGGGCGGCGAGTGAAAGTGAGCAGGCGCCGCCAGCATTTTAACTCCGTGCTAAAACTTCAGCAGCGACCGAGCGATGCCCTAAAAACACTAAAAAGCTGTATAGCTGTATAGACGGCGCAGGTAGCTACAAGAGATGCGAAGTGCAATCCTGCTTTAAAGGAGTAGTGCCAGTTTAACCAGGATGTAGTTATTCAAATATTTCTACAGTAAATCAGGCATTGTGAGGGGCGAAGTATCTCAAATAATAGAAGCAACAAAATAGTGGCTGTAAAATAGTACCAATAGTAAATAAAAATGTTTTAAGTTGTCTGCTACAATTGCTTTAAAACCAGCCTAAAGCATCAACAATTGCTATACTAGATTTCATGCATTAATTTTCCATATTAATCAGTAATTTACTATCCTGTAAAAAAAAAAAAGGTAAATATGTATATAGCAATTTTGGTATCCCTAATGTCTTTCTTAACTGAGACTAAGTACTTTCTATACTTTGTTTACGAACACTCACAATTATATGTTGCCTTGTTTCAAAGTCTAATACATACCGAAATATGCTAATAGTTAATTGTCATCGTATTTTAAAAATAATTACCGTCTATACTATAATGTTATTTTAAGATAATATACATATGCAACAACGTTTTCTTGAACGAAAAAGCTAAGGAAAACAAAGCAAACAAACCATTCATTCATTACGAGAATACCAGATACTTGAATATATGTTTATACATGTTCCCTCTAATTCTTTGTTGCTGTTACGAGTTTATGTTCATGATTTTGTTATTATTCTTATTATTATTGTTTTTGTTTTCTTTCTTTTGTTACTATTGTTTTTTATTATGTTTAACAGAGCCTTGTGGAAGACCACCATTATTGTTCATAATGAGTCATCCTGTCTCAACATCAGAAATCAATCAATCAACCACAATGGACGTAAATAAACTAATTTATATATTCATATCATGTTATCGTTTGTATTTCTTTGGCAACGACAGCACCAACAACATCAGGAGCGACAGGACTTACACCACCACCGTATGGACAGATGGATGCCAGATATCTAAAAGATTATGTATTTGATCTGAGTTATAGTAAATAAAAAAAAAAAAAAAAAAAAAAAAAAAAATGAAAAGCACTTTGTGAGCTTTCTCAATCTTCGTATATCAGTTGGAAAGAATATCATAGTAGAAATGTTGCCTGAAATGGATTGCTCTTTAAATGCCTTTTTATTTGAAATATTACAAGAAATAACAAAAAGGTTTTGATCATATATTTGTCTACAGTGCATGTAATATTCAGCAAGATCTCGTCCACTTCTTTAGATTGTTATCATTTCAAAACCTAAAAGTATGCATCGATTCATCTTTTTTATGTTTGTTCTTCAAAGTATTTAATGAAACAGCCCTCATACATAATAATAATAGTACATAATAATTATAATAATAATATAATAACATGTTTGTATAGATATATAATAAAATGTAGTGTAATAGTTAACTCATCAGCAAAAATTAGTTAACAAAATATATGCCATTTCTTCGCTTTATCCCTTTAGTAGGCGTTATCTGATGGTTATACCTTATATTGGATAAATATGTATATATACATAAAACAAGATGAAAAAAGTTGATCTCTATCCTTAGGTTATGACAACAAATATAATCTGTATAGCGTTCCCAAGGCAATGTGCAAAGGTTTGGAAGAAAATAACCAGACGCTTAACCTTGGAAACACTTTACAGCTTAAATCAATGTCTGGGTAAAAGGCACATCACAGAGAGATCAAAACTGAGTGAATAAATTCCGCTTTAACGCAAAGTATGAGGAGTACCTGCAAAGTGATTAAAACCTGTCATGGTGAATTAAAACTCTTAAAGATCATTATGTATATTCCAACTATTTTACTTTTTTTATAACCGTGACAGAAGAATTTTCAATTCGAATCATTTGTTCCATTTAATATCTTTATAGACGGCATTTTCTAATTCACGTAGGAGTTGAACTGAATTATATTACTAGAATGGATTGCAGGGAGTGATGTTGTTGAGAGTAAAAATGAATTTCTTTTTTGGAAAGAGATCCTTCTTTCATAGAAATTCAGTTAATAATGAATTTATCATTTCAACTATCACGTATTAGAAGCGGAGCAATCTGGATTTTGTTAAATATTCTAATTTATTTTGATTCTCCCATGACTTTAAGTACTAATAGCGGCAAGGACCCTTGTTAGGACAATTTTTCTGCATAGTGACCGTGCCTGCTCTTCAGTTGCTTAACGCCTCTGGACATCCCTTCATTCCTGTTCTTCGCAACACCGACAAGCTTGAAACGCATCTTTTCATGCATATGTGAAGTCTATAACTATTGTAGGAGCGGGCGCCTTTGAATGGTTGAAACAGATAAATGGCGCCATACAAGTGATGTAGATCATCATCATCGTATCGTTCAATTATTTTTTTAATCATTTTCTTCAAAATTAAAATTCCTTTGTTGACATTTTGTAATAATCTCACCCGAATGAGAAGAGTAGAAGTATGTTAATAAAACAAGCTGTAATGCTCATTGTTACTTTTGTATCTACCGTCATTGTAAGATAGATATAATAATAAATAAATACATAAATACCTAAAAGAAAACAGAATTAAAGAAATAACAGATAAATGAAAATTTAAAAGAAATTATGATTATTCAGTGTCTAACACACTTTTTATAAGTAGGCCTATACGTAAATCATTGTTTCTTTAGTATTTTTGTTTGTCTCGTTTTTCAATGCATGTGTTTTTTTAAAGTGTATATCTAATTAGTTTGTTAGTTGTCATTTGGTATCAATGCCGCTTGTCTATGCATATTTAACCAATTTGTGTACTTGTATTCGGTCTCATATAATCTTGGTTTTTGATGCACCTAGTATACTTGTCAGTTTCCTAGTGCGTGTTAGAAATATTATTGATTTGTTATTCTTGCTAATGACATGATATCCAATTATTTTTCCACTGAGTATATCATTGATTTGGTATAGAGCCCCGTTACGGGGGGATACCTCAAATCTGCGGAAGGGGGGGGGGGGGAGATTAGCTCGTTCCCTTTGTAATCATGTTATTGATCAGACTTAAAATAATGGATAATAATGATAATAAATATGATAACAATACTATTACTACTAATATCAAGTTGGACTTCAAATAAAAAAAAACGTTTCGTGACTTTCGTCGCCCCTGAATCAAGGGCAGGTAAATCGCTTTGCTTTTCGTTTATGTATATTCTCATCCTGCATTCAATATTGTACACCTTTTCCTCACTCATGTGTTGTTTAAAGACGGTTGTTTAAAAGGGAGATGTTGTTCAGTGGGGGTTAAATGTGTACAAGGCTTCATAGAGTTTTCTTTGTTCACAAACGATTGTTCAAATCTATACACTAACCGACTAATAGAGCATGCATTTAGCAAACGTTGTCAGAGCAACACAAAAGCCCTTTAAGATC
The DNA here is from genome assembly GCA_035222895.1 of Strongylocentrotus droebachiensis. Classification (NCBI taxonomy): domain Eukaryota; kingdom Metazoa; phylum Echinodermata; class Echinoidea; order Camarodonta; family Strongylocentrotidae; genus Strongylocentrotus; species Strongylocentrotus droebachiensis. The sequence goes on along the minus strand of JAVYIG010017663.1, from coordinate 10,284 downwards.
GAAATACCATATCTATGACTACAGGCTGTGTAACATTGTAAATGTTGAAAGATCCATTTGTATATGGATAGACAAAAATCAGTATTTATATGGCCTTCTCATTTTTCACTGAATATGGAATATGGATGAGGAAGTAAACATTTGCACAACAAAAATGTTAATGACTGTAATAGAAGTCGCTGTATGTTGGTGTATACCAGTATAAATGGCGAATGTACAGTGTTACCCATAATATTTGGGATGACCAATACTATTTTCTTGACATTTTGTCATGAAATGCTTGTGACATTCTGATTTGTACTTTCTACAGAAAGCTGTTAAAAGTAACTTGCACTTTACACGGAAATGTGTATATAAACAACCCAGGGCTGGGATTCAAACCCTCAACCTTAGGATTGAGACTAGTATTCAATGTTTTGGCTGGTGTCAGTTGTGCCAACTTGTTACCAAAAAGGGACTGAGACAGAAAATGGCCATACGAAATATATAAGTTATTCAGGCTTACGAGCACACACATATGCACTCTTTCACTCGAACAAAATGTTAAAGATACGTGTTCAGTTTCCTCATGATTTGGGTTTTGTTTGTTTTCGCTCAGTTAGAATGAGTTTATTACCAGAAGTTGTTGTAACAATGTTTATAAAAAACAATACCGAATTACACAGCTACCCCACCAGGCAGGCGGGCTCCTATCACCTTCCAAAATGGGACCCCTACTTGCTAGTAAATTTTCTACTTATACAGGGCCCAAATGATTTGAAAGAGAAACCAACTTTATATTGTTTTAGAAGTGCACTCAAACGTTTTTTTTTTCAGCACTTTCAACAATAACTTTTTTTGTCAATTCATTGTTGTTAGCTTTTACATCTCGCTTCCATGCCTAGATTGTCCAGAGAATGTACTAGTTACATCTCAATTCTTACTACTACTATCTCTCGTATTCGTTTTCCCTTTTTTGTGTGCGCATGGAATATGAATAAAAGAAACCAATCGATCAATCGAATCAAGCCATGTGGAAACACAAGGGGCTTTGGGAGAGACTAGTCAGGTTCGCAACCAAAATACAATGTATCCAAATCTATATATTAAAACAAGTAAATCTAATTTTAAAGGGAAACAAATCCTAAGAGAAGAGGCGTAAATATTCACTTCTGAATGACAAACGCCTTTAAGGTAAAACATCAACAACAACATCTCCGTAACCCAGACATAAATAATCATATTTGATTGATTGATACACGTCTGTAAAAACCCAATAACACACACTCCATGATCATATAACGCACGTCCTCTCTGTATTGAGCTACACGCAATTTCCAAATGTGGGAATTCCCACATGTGTGTGCATAGAAAATAGTGTACGTTTGGACCTGTTTATGCTGCATGGCTGCATCGGTGTGTATGACATTTGACGAGTCCAAAGTTCATTCTCATAAGAGGAATGGTTTCCTTAGCTTGAAATATACATGTAGTTTATCATAAGCTGCTGTAGAGTTGTATGCGTAAGCAATTCACAATGCACTATGTTATATTCGAATGATGCATTTGTATCCGGATAGAACCGGATGAAACTCAACTAAACAAACATGTTTATAAGTCAGTCCTAAACAAAAAAGATGTTGTATTACCCTTTGCGACCGACCCAAAATTCTTAAAATCAACAGTCAGTTTTGTTTAATTTATTTTTTTACCGTTTTTTAGCGAAAAAAAAATATTAAAGCATTCAAAACTGAGAAATATCAGCCCAAAGAGGGAAAACAAACAAAGAAGAAGAAAAAAGTTTGGGGAAAAAAAAGATTTCCGACCGACCGACTCATGTTTTGGCACCTAAAGGGCAATATAACATCATGTTTAGCCTTATGTAAGCACTCGAACGTACGTGATTTGTACGTCAAACAGTCAAAAGTACAACGTGAGTATTTTTTAGGTCATAACCCGAAGTCAAGTTCTCTTTTCTACATTTCTCCGTATTATGTTGATGATAACAAAACATGCACCATTAAGAAAAATATCGATGATAAAGATAATCGTGATGATGAAGACAATACAAATGAGAATAATAATGATAATAATACACAAGGGTGGAGATCGAGTGTCAAATTTTGATCAATTTCTGACCTAAAACCGCCGGGCTTGGGTTCGATGCAAGGCAAAATCCCGCCCCCCCCCCCCACTCAGTGTTATTTAGGGTACGCATATGCTCGTTCCCTCTTTTTGAAAGCACCCCCTATCTGAGGACTGCCAACATTTCCGAACCCCCCTTTCGCGGGCTTTTCGCGGGCTTTTCCGGCCTTGGAGACCCCCCTAAATCAGGAAAAATGCTCAATGTACCCCCCTAAATTCGGAATAATTTCTCAGGAGTCCAAAGAGATGAGGGAAAAAAAGAAAAAACACCCCCTTTTTAAAGAAATCTCCGGGTGAAAAGTCAAATGCACCTCTTTTTGTACAATTCTCGGCCGGACTTTGTCGCACGAAAAGTACCCCTTTACCGGACATTTTGGCAACACGCATGCGGTCATTTCGAAACCTGAGTGTGGGGGGGGGGGGGGGGGGGCGGGGGCAAAATCCATCCTTTTGAGTTCGAGTAAAGTGTAGAATTTTCTTTTTTCTTTGTTTGTGATAAAGGATTGGCCTTAGGGTATGATTCTTTATTTTCGAATTTCCTTCAAATAAAGAACACATAAACTTACAACGTTTGAATCTCTGATTCTTATTCTTGTATTTACATGTATTTGGCAGACTTGATCAAAGTATGATTGTTCATAATTATAATATTGCCCTCTACGTTAAAGTTGATTTTTCAGCTTGCTACTGATCATGATCAGTCACTATCGTAATTCTTATATTAGTCGTTTCTGTTTATTTTCATCAATCAGTATAGATAATCATACGGCTAGATCACAATACAAAGGAAGATAAAAAAAATTATCATCGACTGTATTCCATTGCTCATAATTTATGAATGATACAAAGCGATCATAAAGCTAATTGTAATGTAAAAAAGCCCCTGACACACTCGATGACAGAACCAGACAAACCATGAAGATACATTGAATACATAAATGCAGGTTCTATCTGCAATTTAATGAAAACATAAACGTTTGTTTATTGATATGTCTTCATTGTTATAACTCATTCATCATGAAATAATGTCTTTTCTGATGTAAATTAACATACCGCAATCCTAGCTGACTCTTGTGTTTTAATTCATATAATTGTTTTGCTTAAACTAAGATAAATGGTCATATTCTTAATATATAAAAATCTGTGGGTCTTTCCATACTTGCTACAACCAAATAAACATTTATATAAATTCATTCATCTCAAATAAACTGAATAAATTATGATAAATGTAGAAGTTAAAAAGCACGCCTTTACAGTGCGTCCCAGAAAAAAAACGAAACCGAGAATTATCGAAGTTTTATCATAACTTAATTAGGCTTATGCCGAAAGGGTGGGTAGCGTCGCGTCGCGTTGACTTGAACGCAACCATTCGTCCAAAGCCCCCCCCCCCCTCTGGTTTGGCCGAAAGGGTGCGCTGGGAATGTAGCGTCGCCGCGTTAACTTGAACGCTACCATTCGTCCAAACCCCCCCCCCCCCCCCCCCCTCACCACCGGTTTGGCCGAAAGGGTGCGTTGACTAGTCTTCCATACCAGTCGTTTATAATAGAATTTACGGAATAGTAATTTAAGTCGTTTAAATTCAAATAATCAAGATAGAAACAGATTAAAAATTTCATAAAACTAGTTTTTGTGTAGTCTTGGAGATCAGGCGTTTATAAGAATAACATCAATTAATTAATTAAATAAATATTTTAAAAAGGCCAAATTAAAAATAATATCCATTTCTTTCTGTAAAGACCTAGAATTCTTTTTTGTTATAAACTAGTCATGCTTAACAGTCTTTACGAATGAAATATGAAAATAAAAAATAAATAACGGGGGGCTATTGAAATAGATATTATTTTTCGTTATTTTAATAAATAAACGACTGATATGCAAGACTAGGTAAACACCTTTATTAGACATTTTAGATATCATAGTAAATTATTTGATTTTGTTTCTTGTTATTTATTAATTTAATTCTTATAAACGCCTGATCTGCAAAACTACGTAAAAACTATTTCTATTTTTTTAAATTTAAACGACTTAAATCTATATTCCTTAAATTATATTATAAACGACTGATGTGGAAGACTAGTCAACGCAGCCTTCCGTCAAACCGGGGGGGGGGGGGCTTTTGACGAATGGTTGCGTTCGACGCGACGCGACACTTCCAACGCACCCTTTCGGCCAAACCGGCGGGGCTTTGGACGAATGGTCGCGTTCAAGTCAACGCGACGCGACGCTACCCTAACCACCTTTTCGGCATAAGCCACTTAATTACAATTCATCATCATCTAGTGCCGTCCCTTCGGAAGTGGTTGGCGGCTATGCACCTCAATCGCTTTATGTCATGTACCCTTGCTCTAACCTCTCCGTAGTTAAGACCAGTCCATTTCTGGGTATTGAGCACTATTTTTTTGTTTGGCCCTCGAAAATTCGAAAAATCGAAAGATCGCCCCACCCCCCCCCCCCCCCCCTGGATCCGGCACTGTCTGGAGTGTTGTTTGTTAACTCATATCCTGCCATGAGACTGCTAGCGCACTATTGTTATAGTGCTCTGTGCACGCGAGCGCGGTATCGATTGACTGCTACGTTCATGCTAGCGAGCCACCGTTACTCTGCTTTGTGCACGCTAGCAAGCATATGTAATAACAGTCATTGTTCATGCCCATTGCACCGTGTTGAGTGCTTTTGCCGCGCTATTGAAAGTACCATCGCGTGCATCAGATTATCGGCTTTGGATTACGCGTCTTTGTATACAACAGTAAGATTGGATTTTCTCGAGTAATTCAGCGATTTGTTTTTTGTAAAGATTTTAATAACACGCACTTGAACCAACCTTAATATTAACTTGGCACACAGGAGATTTGTGGCTGGCACAATAGGGATTAGCACTGTGGCACTGGGTGCATTGTATGGGTGGCAGCTTAAGAGTTAAGAATGGCCTTTAGTGTAAATGGACGCTTGGGAAATGTATCTAGTTGTTGCATATGAATATTTGTTTGAAGTAATTTAATTGGGATTTATGTCATGTAAAACGACACAATACAAGAGTGAAATATTGGGATTGACCTATTTCAGTCATGCTGGAAGTCGGCCATTTTGAAATTCAACTATTTTGTTTGACCGCCATTTTTGATATTTTAGAAGGCAGGTAGCCATGTTCAATTCTGATGCAAACGCAAACAAAATGCATTAACTGTTTCTTTTATTTTTCTAAAGTCCGAAATTATCTGAAATGTTATTAGCATTGTTTACAAGGGCTGGTATGAGATACTAGAATGGAATATTCTGTTTTTAGATATGTTAAAGGAAACTGCTTTTGTGTATTTTTATTAATGATGTTTAATAAAATGCATGCCTAGAACTGCCTAGAACCGGTATCCATCGACCCATGCTAGCTCGCAATCTGGATAGCGACATAGTGAGAAACGAGACACGCCCACCACAATACACCCTACAAACACAAACTGAAGATTATTCAGGTTGCTATAACTGTGACGAAATGAACAACAATAGAGAAAACTGTAGACATAACACTATGATCCAATGTCGTCAATGTTTTCTATGGGGACATAAAGCTAAGGTTTGTCCAATTGTCTACCAATATTAACATCTCGGCCAGGAAGAGTGTGCCGGTTCGGACTCTGAAGTACTTTGCCCTGAAAACCACCATCTCTTGGAAGACATTGAACAGGATAAGCGAAATGAACCATCCAAAACTCCAATAAATGAATACAATGATGGCGATGAAACAGACTACCATGTAAACGGCGAATATGCTGGCTCGGACTCAAACAATACCTCAATTTCCGACAACAACGAATATGATATTTGTGATAAAAAACTAAAAAATTGCAACGGCCTAAAATTAGCTCACTGAAATGCTTGTAGTATGTATAGAACATTGGATTAATTGCGATTCCTTTTGATGAAAATTAACATTGACATACTGTGTACTTCAGAAACATCTCAAACTACAAGTGATAATCTGATCTCAATAGAAGGGTATACACTATTCCGACGGGATAGAGCAGATGGTCGCCGTGGTGGCGGTGTTTGTATTTATGCAAAAACACATTATCGTGTATTGAACGTTATGATCTCAGTGATACCTCATTGGAGGCAATATGGATTGAGTTAATGTTACCTTCATCTGAGGAAATAATATTATGTTGCCTATACAGACCACCTGACTTAGATATTGAGTACTTTAATAACATGCTAGATGCATTTGAAAAAGCAACTGATGAACCATCTGATCTACTGATATTAGGGGACTTTAATATTGATTATAAAATGGACGAATCACTCCATGAAAACCAAATTAATCTTATAGAAAACCTATTCCTTCTTACACAAATGATAAATAAGCCAACTAGAGTTACTACTTCATCATCAACTTGTAAAGACCATTTGTTAAGTTCAATTCCCAGAAGCACATTGTATGTGATGTTGCAATATTTTCATGAGTGACCATTAAATGATTTATACTTGTATTATTACTATCATGGAAAGGAAACAACATAAAACTCGTCGTTTTCGTGATTATAAATCATTTGATGAAAATCGATTTATTGCTTCTACGAAATCAGCTGAAATATTTCAATTAACTAACGATTGTCCAATTGAAGTAACATGGAATGCTTGGAAAGAAACACTTTTGAAAATAAGTAACGAATATGTACCTATCAAAACAACTAGGGTAAAAGACAGATTTTGTCCTTGGATGACTCCAGAAATTGTAAAACTTATGTACACCAAATATTTTCTTAAAAGAAATTCCGTGTCTTCGCCTGAACAAGAAATTCGTACTGATTTTGATAAAAAGTATACAAACTAAAAAAACATATTATCGGTGTCATACGAAAGCAAAAACAGGAATATTTTCGGGATGTACATAATAAACATAAAAATAATTCGAAGAAATTATGGGCAAAATTGAATAGAATTTCTGGAGTGACAAAGTCTAAGGACCAGAGCTGTAATATTGAATGTAATGAAATGAACGATTTTTGTTATTAATACAGATAACAATATCTCTAGATCATTTGTTAAAGAAAAACAGAAATGGAATCATCCACATTGTATTTATGATTTTTTTTTCCAACCAATTGACAGTTCCAAGATTCTAAAACATTTAACTAACTTAGCTTCAAATAGCAATTTAGATGTCTTAGACTTTTACACTAAATTACTCAAATCAGCTGCACCGTATATTGCTCAATCCTTATGTGTCATCTTTAATGCAAGTCAGGATACGGGAAAAGTACCTGATGGTTGGAAGATTGCACGTACCAAACCGATTTTCAAAGGAAAAGGCTCAAAAAATGAGGAAAAAAAATTATCGACCAATTTCGGTTGCTAGTCATTTTCCCAAAATTATAGAAAAGGAAGTACAATTACACTTACTTTCCTACCTCCAAAAACATGATATGATCAATGTCGATCAATACGCCTTTCTTCCAAACCATTCAACTGTAACATGCTTACATCGTGTCATAGACGACTACGAAGCCTTAAATACGAAAGAAATGGTTGGTGCATGCTTTTTAGACATCTTTAAATGTTTTGATTGGGTTGTTATTATGAGCTTCTTCTATTCAAACTTGAAAAATATGGAATAACTGAAAACAGGCTCATATGGTTAAAAAAACTACTTAAGTAGGAAGCAAGTGGTATACTCCACAGGAAAACTATCTGATACAAGAGAGCTTTCTATCGGAGTACCACAGGGAAGTGTCCTGGTCCCCATTTTATTTCTTATATTCATAAATGATATATCTGAATGTATAACTGAAGGCGTCTGCAACATATTTGCTGATGATGTTGTAGTCTTTGTTGCAGAAAGTAAGCTAGATGAAGTTACAAAGAAATTACAAAAATATATTAATGCTCTAAATAATTGGTATAAACAAAATCGATTACGCATTAACAAAAGTAAAACCAAAACAATGCTAATAAAATTAAGATCCTCTGATATGTTAAATATATTCATGAAAGATGAACTGATCGAACAGGTAAAATCTAAAAGATATTTAGGTATAATGATTGATGCAAATTTGAAGTGGAATGTATATTTAAGAGACTTATGTAAATCTATCGATGAACATCCTTTATAAGTGGGTAATCCAACCCTGTATAGACTATGCAATATCTGTTTGGGGGAATTGCCCAGCCAGCTAAAAGCTGCCCCTTCGGAGATTACAAAAAAGAGCTGCTAGATATTTAACAGGTATCTCTGACTATGAACTTGCAAGCGGCAACACGTTGATGAAAAAACTGTCCTGGCAAACTATTGATCAGAGCCGTGATTATTTTCTGGCTATGCTTATGTTTAAATGTATAAGGGGCATTCACTATGAACATGACAGACAAAGAAAGCGGACAAAATATACAGTTCCTCAGGTAGACAAAGGAACATCCCTTCACTGCTCTTATGTAAAATGGTGAATGTGCATGTGACACCTGTTCTACACATTTTTACATAATAGCAGTGAAGGAATGTTCCTTTGTCTACCTGAGGAACTGTATATTTTGTCCGCTTTCTTTGTCAGTCATGTTCATAGTGAATATTGCTCCACCTCGTTTATCAAACGAAGTAGAAATGTATTACGACCGCCATGGCCTAAATACAAGAAATGCAAACTCTCTTAATGTAGTATTGCCAGAACCCAACGTAACCTTTTTCAAACAATCTTTTAAGTATGCTGGAGCGGTTAATAGGAATAAGCTTCCCAATGATATCCGAAATGCCAATTCAGTAGACAGTTTTAAACACCAATATACAAAATGTTCCTTTAATCGATAAAAGTTGTTAACTGCCGTTTCTCCTCACTACTACAACATTTTATACAATAACTAAATGATTGTTAACCCAATTTATACCTAGAAATTTCATATACCTACATTTCGTCCTAAATTTGATATTCATCTTTTATAATTATGCAATACATACCATATTCACAATTCATTGGGCTTAATTTCGACATGAAATATTTATTAACTTCATTGTTATATATAATTAAAATGTAAAATGTCATAATGTAAATGTCATATTGTATTATTTTATCTCTTTTTCTCCTCTTTTCGTTTTTCCCTAATCTTATTTGTCCTATTTGTGTTGTTTTCGTTTTTGACCATTTGTATAAAACTGCTATTTTGTTTGTATCCCTAGTAGTTTTGTGTGTTGCGAAAATATATTTTTTCCCTATTTTTTCCCAATTTTTTCCCTATTTTCTGGAAATGCAGACTATTTTTTCCCTATTTCCTTCAAGAAAATAGGAAAAAAATAGGGCTATTTTTTTCCTATTTTCAAGTACAAACTATTTTTTCCCTATTTTTTTCACCTATATTTTTTTCAGACTATTTTTTTCCTATTTCCTATAAGAAAACAGGAAAAAAATAGTCCTATTTTTTTCCTATTTTCAAGCACAAACTAATTTTTCTCCATTTTTTTCACCTTCAACTTTTGTGGACTATTTTATTCCTATTTTTTTTAAAGAAAATAGGAAAAAAATAGTTCTATTTTTTCCTATTTTCGAGTACCAAACTATTTTTTCCCTATTTTTTCACCTTCATCTTTTTCAGACTATTTTTTCCCTATTTTTGTCATCTTAATCTTTTTCAGACTATTTTTTCCCTATTTTTTCACCTTAATCTTTTTCAGACTATTTTTTCCTATTTTTTCACCTTTATCTTTTTCAGACTTCTTTTTACCTATTTGCGAGTACTATTTTCTTCCTATTTTTTGCACTTACATTTTTTATGACATGATACAAATTTGTAAACTATTTTTTGTCTATTTTCTAAACTTGCATATTTTCATTGTTTATGACTGGAATCCTATTAAAAAAGCCCGCTTCTCCTGCCATTATCTCTGTTGTTCATTTTGCGACTTATTGGTGGTTTTTAGCTGTGGGGTCACATATTGAATAGTGAGCTCAAAGATGACCATAAATAAACAATGTGTAAAAAGAAAATGTACGAAATTTCAATTTTGTTCCTTTATTAATATTCTTGATTTTATTTACAAAACTATAGTAGTGACTAGTGCACTCAAAGATAACCATACATAAACCATGTGTAAAAAGAAAATGTACACATAGAAATTTCAAAAAAAAAATCTCCTTTATTAAAAGAAAAAAAAGCATTCGATCGAGATATTCCCGTTCTATG